>PVKE010019126.1:0-28810 GCA_004027555.1 Craseonycteris thonglongyai | reverse complement strand
ACGACCGGGCGTATAAGACGACCCCCTAATTTTACAGTTAAAACATAGGTTTAGGCCTATATTCGCTGTATAAGACTACCCCCCACTTCCGAGGCTGTAGTCTTATACAGCGAATATAGGCCTAAACCTATGTTTTAACTGTAAAATTAGGGGGTCGTCTTATACGCCCGGTCGTCTTATACGCCGGAAAATACGGGTATGTTCTGGACATTTTGATATTATCCCATAGGTCTCTGACACTCTGCTTGGGTTGTTTTTTGTTTGTTTGTTTCTCCTTTTTGATTACTAGTTTGGATAATTGCTGGATTGAACCCAAATGCTCCAGGAATTACATTATGCATAAATAGAGAAGATATTCTAGATAAAACACTAACTTTCAAAACGCATAGAATTCTATGTTTAAAAGGAAAATAACTAGACCTTAAGGATGCAATAACATTTTTTAAACCTCATGTGGCTATAGTAATATCTGTCAAAATTGACTTTTAGATGTAAGGAATAGCTAGAAATAAGGATAAAAATAACTTTATAATGATAAAAGCTAAACAATAACAATTTTACATTTGCATGCATCTAATAGCATGATCTCATAATACATGAAACAAAAAAATGACAATTAAAATGAATTAATGTAACAAGAAAAAAATTAGTAAAGAAATAAAATATTTCTAGTATTTTATTACTAATAGCATAATTGTCATTCCAACTTATTCCAGATCCTTTCTTCAACATCACAAATCTCCCTCAAAGTGACTTCTGTCCAATCTGATTCTTTTCGAACCTTTTTGGCTTCCTTTACATTATAATACACAGGCTCACAGTACTATAAGTTGAACAACAAAATTAACCTCATAGACATATGTAGAAGACTTCATCCAACAACTGCAGAATATATATTCTCTTTATGCATTCATATAACATTCTTAAAAATAATTATATACTGTCACGTAAAACAAAATGAACATTTAAAAAGACAAACTTATAGATTATGGTCTCTGAAAACAATGCAATTCAGCTAATAATCAATAACAAAAAGATTAATTTGAAAAAGCTCTGCTTGGCAAAGTTAAAGAGTACACCTTTAAACGGGGGGAGGGGGGGACAACATAATGTAAGTTTTTAAATATTCTGAACTGAAAAATTATATACTGTGACCTGGGATGAGCTAATGAAATGTGTAAAGATTTATAGTCATAATTACTCAGATTAGAAAAGTAGAAGGTTGAAAACCAATGAGCTAAGCATCCTTCAGAAGAAATTAGAATAAAAACACCACAATAAACCCAAATGACATAAAGCAAAATATTTAATATAAGAGCTGATATTTAATTTTAAAAAACATTAAAAATGAGCAAAGCTCTTTAGGTAACACTCTGGAATGATGTCCAAGACACATTGTTCAGAAAACATTAGAAATATTTGTTGTAGGCAATCGGCCACCGTTTGTGTAAAGGGGAGCTCTTTATATTTTGAGAACGTTCAGTGCTTATACCCTTTGTAACTTCTGCCTGTTAAACAAAATGAATCATAACTTGTTTACCCAGCCATCTATCAAAGGGCACTTCGGTTGTTTCCATGACTTGGCCACCATGAGGGTAAGGGGGGTGGGGGTTGGAGGAGGGAGGGGGCATGAAATATGTGATGATGGAAAGAGAACTCTGGGTGGTGAGCACATGATGCAACACAGACGACGTAGTGTCGAATTGTACACCTGGAACCTATGTAATGTTTACCAACCAATGTCATCCCAATAAGTTTAACAAGGAAAAACAGATAAATAAAAGCTACATTTTTTTAAAACTAAGTAAATAAAATTTTAAACTAAAAAATAAAGTGACCAACTGAAGCTCCCCAAAGAAAAAAACAAAAACAAAACGGGAGGGCAGGCAGACTCATGAGCACCTCATTCACATAGGAGGAGGATGCGATTTCCTACGGCTCTGAGGTGGACGAGGCGTAGTGCTGGTAAAGATGGGGACAGATGTGGCGGCAATGCTGGTGGTCATGGTAGCAGTAGGGTGGCAGAAGTGAGCACCGTGGCCTGGAGGGGAAGGTAGAAATGGAGGAGGTGATAGGGGCAGAGGTGGTCTAGAAGCAGTGGTAGTAGTCTGGCAGAGGTTGCGATGGCAAAACTCTTGGAACTGTTTTGCCCAACTTCCTAAATCCACAGGCAATCCTTATTTTATCGATCTGAGGCCAAACGTCTGAGAACAGTCTACCATGTCACTGCAGTTAAAAATCACCGCATGTACCATCTCCTTCCCTTTGAGTTCTGTAGACCCACAAAGTTCAGTCTCCTCAATAGTTCCCAGCTGATACTGAACTGACTGATTGTTTAGAGGGCTTTGGAAGAACTGATCGAGTGGGAGTTGACCACATAAGAGGTTTGAGAAGAAGTGATCTCTGATACTACTTGTGATCCCTGTTTGGATCACAGAACCGAACCCCAGTTACCGAAAGGGTAGTTTGTCATTGTACGCCTTCAGTAACATCTACTGTGTGTCTGAGCAAAGCCAAGTGCATACCTGGTGGCTGAAGGTAACCTGAGAATGAGTCTTTAAAGGTAAAGGGGAAGTCCCAGGCTGATTCTGCAGTGAGGACATGTGGCCCAAGTGCCATGAAGGGAAATCGTGACCTCAGAAGACACAGCCACCAAGAGCCTTGTATATGAGTTGATCACAGGGTTTTAGTTATTCCTTCTTCCCATCAGAGGTTCACTGGCTCTAGGTCAGAGCTGAGGTGACTGGGTGACTTTCCATCCCCAGATAAGAGCCTGCCTCCTGAAGAGCAGTCATCCCTGTACCCAGCCATCAGCTCACTGTCCCACTCAGCATGCCCCTTAGCTGGTCCTGGCAGATGAGGCTGATGACTCAAAGACTTTAAAATGGTGGATGAAACACAGAATGCTTAGAATAACATTTGATCCGTGTTCAAAACCTCATTTTTCACTCCCCACCTCCCCTAATCCCCACTTAGACAACCACACAGGAGCTCTCTGATTAGCTCGCTGGGTTCAACCTTCGCTCAAAAACTTCTCAAAATCACATTGTTCTGATGCACTTATATTTAAAGAGAAATGCAGAGGCTGTGTTCTCCATCACGTTAAAAAGAGACATAGAGCGGTCAAGTATTGAACAGACAGCTTTTTTTGAAGAAGAAGAAAAGGGTGGGGAGTGAGGGAGGGAAGGGAGAGAAAAGACAGAGAACATTAATCTCCCAAAGGTCTGGGACTTACTGCCTTAGGAACATATTACTCAAGGGAAACTTTTGGGCCCCTCGCTAATTCAAAGGCAAAATGAGAACCATGTTGAAACAGCAAAACTGAAGAGGTTCTGTCTCCCTGGGACTAAGTTTCTCTGAAGAGCAAAGCTGAAGAGCATTTACTGTGTCAGCAGGATTTGCTTATTACTGATAGAAGTACTGTCATTTCAACTTGTTCTGGGTCCCTTCTTTAACATCACAAAACTCCCTGAAAGTGACTCCTGTCTACTTTGGTCCTTTCTGTACCCTTTTGGCTAACTTTGCATTATAATACACAGGCTCACAATACGGTAATTTCCCTCCATGAAAATGTATTCTCCACACCCACCCAGAAATAGACTTGTGTGAACACTGAGTACTTCGTGCTTCGGTTCTTCTTGCTCTAACTAGATAGCTCTTTTCATTCTTATGATAACGGAAACATTGGAACAATCCTTGTCCTACAGAGGAGCTCATCTTTGAGCAATTGTGCTCTGTATCACTCCATCCCCTTTGGGAGCAAGATCGGTTTTAAAATAATGACTTCTCTAGCAGTTTATTACCAGCCTGGAGTCATTTTCACACCTCAGAAGTGAAGGCTTAATGAGCAGAAAAATTAAAGTGTAAAACTCTGCTCCTGTCTTCCTAAATGGTGGCATTTTGGCAGCTCAGGGGAAGAGGCACTTCCAAAGGGGGAGCACACAGCATTCATCTTGTTCTCCCAATGACCTTTAGGTAATGAACCTCCAAGTTTCCTCCTCCCTGCCCCACAACTCCACCCCCATTCTTTCTGATCCTGGAGAGATGGTTCCCAGGAAAATTAGGTGGTGAACAGCGGAGTTGTGTGCACATGAGCCCACCTGGCACAATGCTGAAAATGCAGTCGTGGCACAATCACACCCCCCTGACCCACCACACACTCCCAGACCCTCACCACCACAGCAACGCCCCACCAGAAGTTGTGAATGTCACAGACATCTTCCAGCAAAACTCTCAAATGCCTCTTGTTCTTAGCACCCCTTCATAACTCTCCCAGTTAATTGCTCCCTCTTCTGTGTTCTTTGGGGTTCCTGTGTCAATTATTTGCACACATTATTGTGATGATTGTAGGTATAATAGTCTGCTTACACGGCTATCTTTTTCACTGGGACTTGAGTTCTGCAAGGGCAGTGACCAAGTATTCATTTTTATACCCCTACTGCCCATTACAATGCCTGGCAGAAGTAAGAACTTAAGATGAATCAATGACTAAATGATTCCAATGATTCTTTTCCAATGAATGACAGTATCAGGGATCACAGCCTTTAATTCAAAATACAGCAATAAAAACCAGCAGGTAGATGTAAGAATTGAATGTGCTCTGCACATAAATGACAAGGTCAGGTTAGACAGAAAAAGAGGATTTGCCAGTCCACCTTCTGAATAAAGACTTCGGCATCACCACTACAGGACAGATGCCCTGGGAAGCATTTGTATGCAAATCTATTCGCTTTCCCATGCGGTCTGGGAAGATCAAAGATCTCATATTTGGATGGTCTGTCCATCATAACATCTGTAATTGTTGGGGATCTGTTTATGGCTAAGAAATCTGCTGTGAGTGTCTGATCAAATTACACAGAGTAGGCAAGTCAAGTTAATGAAGTACTAGAAATCAGTCTATATTGGTGACTGCCTAATTGCTTATTTGGCCTGGTTAGATTTGAGGCTCTTATTGACATGTGAAATGTATTTTCTCTTTCTGTTAATATCGGTAGTTAGAGTGCTGGGTTTTGATTTCCAATGTTTTTTGTTTTTGTTGTTTTCTGTTCAGGAAAGCCAAAGAGGAAACAAGTGAAGAGAAAATGGGATGAGAGCCAATAGTGGCTGAGGAAAGGAAATAAATGTGAGAGTCCTACGCCTGAGAGGACTCAGCAGGTTGAGATCTCTTCTAGATGATCAGCACCCGATGCTATTAGCTGACATGGAAAGCATTTCTGTGGAACCCCAGGCTCCTCATGTTGTTTGTGGAATGGGTTCCCAGTCCCAAGATGCAGAAGGCTCACCCCTCCCTGTAGCAGATACGAGCAATGAGGCTGTTTGCTTTAGAAAAGCCAATGGAATTAGGCTGGTGTTTACTGTTTGATAAAGGAATAGTGGACAAATTACCTCGCTAGACCATATTGCGTAGAACTGTTAGTTAAAAGTGACAACCAGGCCTGTAATTTACACTGCACTTTGGAAATTTAAGCCGGGGGCGGCTCAGAGCTCTGAGCCATGCGTTATAAAGCTCCTTTTGTACTTCGAGCTCATTTTGTGCTGGGAATCACTTAGCCATTGACTTTAACTGCTAATCCAGTTCCATCAAATACCAAGTATAAATCAAAATTACTAGATCATTCCAAATCTGTCCTCAGAGTTGTTTATATGTATTTTTTCCACCATTACTTCAGTAGAGTTTACAAGAGAAGCAGCTAAATTATGATGTATTGTGCCCATCTTCTGAGAGCCTCTTTGCAAATAAGACATAATCCATGACAAATTACTTTTCTAGTTATACAAAACATAAATAATGATAATAAAAAGGGAATCAAATTGATGAAAGATGAGGGAGAGAGAGAGATGAGAGATGTTTCACATAAATAGCTCTTCTCTGAGTCTTGGCTAGCCAAACAGGTGAAAAAGATAGAGGAAAAATCTTTAAAATGAACTTGGCCAAGCAAGGGCCTAAATTCTATCTGTCTAGATCAATCTCCCAGAAAACTCACTGTCACACAACTTTTTGTCTAAAGCAGAACCTACTAACTTTCAGCCTTATATGTGGAAGCTCCAGGCATCATTTGTAAAATCATTCCACGCAAAGGAATATTTGGTGTGTACAAATCATCATGGGTCATAAAAGTAACAGTGGGAGAGGTTCCAACATGGTGACTCCAGTTTTGCTAATATTCACTGTATTTCAAGAGACCTCAGATGATGAAAATCATTAGAGTATTCAATCTGAGCAAATTTGCCATCCTGCCTGAATCGCTGTTTTATGGCTTCTTAAATTGTAGTTCAAACAATAAGTGGATAAATAAATTAGCATGAGATTTATTCACAGTGGATTAAGGAATGTGATGGCAGGAAGAAATTACTATTGTCTCTCAGCCTTTCCCCACTTTCACCTCTAAAATCTCTATCTGGAGAATGATGAAAACTATCCCCCAATATTAACAAAGCCTTGTTAATTGAAGGACTTCGGCCTCATATTTTCTTTAAATCCTTATTTTCTGCCTTTGTACCTTAGATACATTTTGCAAATCTGTGTGATATCAAAAGACAAAAAGAAAGAAACAAATCAGGAAGGAAGGAAGGAAGGACAAAATCCTACCTTAAGCTGTCACGATCATCAGTCTTACATTAACATAGCAAAATATAAGATTTGGGAGTGTGCATTTATCAAATAATACTTTTCCCTGACTGGTATTACAATACAGACACACAGCTGATAGATGAGGCTTTAACTTAACTCTCTAATAGAAGCTTCAACAAGGACCATTAGAATTACATCCTAGGGGCCAGGGTGGGGGCACACCAGAAGCTATACCAGGCTTCCTCTTCCTCACCTGCTGGTGCTCACTTCTGCGTGACAGTTGGGTGTCCTGTGATGGGGGTCAGGCACCAAAGCCCACCAAGGCAACCTGAAGAAGGTGCAGGTCAATGCCCAGTGCCTAGAGACCATCTGCATGACCAGGCCTTACACGTGCAAGACCAAAGCCATGGCCGAAGCCAAGAAAGAGGAGGGTAAGGAATAGCAGCCAGTCCCAAATGCCAAAGAGCTCCTGGCCCACACCCTTCCTTCCATGGGCCCAAGATGTGACCTGCCAGTGCCTCTGGTCACCCCTCAGCTTTATTAGTCATGCCCTGCCTCTTCCCTCCCCCTTCCCGTACCCCTAGTCCCAAGAGCCCAATGTGGAGGGAAGGGACAAGGGATTCTGGGAAGCTGAAGCCTCCCCACAAAGGGAATTGATTCCCTTACCCCTTCTATTCTTTCTCACAATGAAGCCATTACTAAGAAACAAATAATGTAAACTGTCATTCCCCCCAACCCCCCAAAAAGAAAAGAATTATAGCATAATACCAAGACATATTCTTTCAGGTTCCAGAACTCAGGAACATCTGTCTTTGAAGGAGTTCCAGAAAGGGGTGTGAGTCTTGGAAGCTTGGGTTGTCGCTGTTGCATCCTCCGAGGCATCCAGAATCAGCCACTATCCAGGATGCTGGCTCCCCCGGACCCCAGCTCAAATCAGTGAGACAGTTTAGAAATCCAAAGAGAAGAGTCTCTGCAATTAAGAGTGTTCTGCCCATTTATGGAATCAAATTTTCCAGAAACACAATGCAGTAGAAACCATGTCTCATGAACATTTCAACATAATACAACAAACACAAGCGTTTCCATGAAGCAGAGAGAAAAGCAATGTGTCCTAGCAGATGGCCCGCCCTGGGATCAGAGCAATTAGCTCCTTATACGACACTCAGGGGTAGCCAGACATTCAGCTGTTTGACTATTCAACGCAATTCCGCGATACAACAGAATTAGGGAGGTATGAAAACAAACAGGGTTTGCATCCTCCTCTCTCCACATGCAAGTCCTGGAGAAGGTTCTGGAGAATGAAAGCTGATGACTTAGCCAAATGTGTGTGGGCATCTTTCCAAGTCTATTCTGACTGCTCCCCATTCTCCCACCCTCGGAAGGCTCAGGCCTCTTTCTTATGAGCATTGCCTAGAAAAATGATTCTTCTTCCCTCTTATCTTTTCTCACTGCCATCCTGAATCTATGGACAAAGTTGTCCTAGCTAAAACAAACAATTCCCCAAACAAAAAGTTTGCAATTCATACTTCGAAGGAATGAAGAGAGATGAATGTACATGTATATTATTTCCTGATCGCAACTACAGAATATAAAGCCAGTGTACTTAAACTGGCTTAAAAAAAAAAAATGTTTACGGGAGGAAAAAAATGGTTGAATCCACAAGACAGACATACAATCTTTGTCTAAGAGCAAAATATTAGTTCAAGTCACACAACTCATAAATATATCAATCAGTTCCCTGAAGTTGGACTGCAAACACCCACCAAATGTTGACACCAGGCTAACTTTGGCAGAAGAAATTATAATGTAAATATGAAATTAACCTGTTGCATATGGGCTCCGTCATTTCCGCACACCTAAGCTAGAAGTAACATTAAACAAGCAAACAACAGCTGGTGGCAGAGGACTGGAGGTGGCAGACATTACAAATCAGGCCACTGTACACATTTGAGAGTTCAGGGAGACACCCATCTAGAAAAGACTTTTGAAACAAGGAAATGGGTGTAGAATTTAAATAACTTGAAAAAAAAAAAACAACACAAAAAACAAAGAAGATGGCTTAGAAATGGGTCACCGAGGGAGCAGGGGCACTCAGAATGTTGAAGGCTGCCTGGATCCCAGGAGTCTTGGGAGAAGGATCCAGCCAGACACTAGACATGCCAGCACCTCCCTCCTCATGGAAGGAGACAAAGGTAGCAGCTGCATTGGAGCAGAGGTTAAAGCCAAGGGGGACAAAATCAGGAGATAAAACCCAGGGGATACCCTGGAATTCTGAGTGTGACCTTCAGCAGCCTGTGCGGATTCCTTGATGTCTACCTTTCACAGATCACGATTAAGTCTGATCACGATTAAGTCTGATCTTTTGCCCTAAGATGAGTAAAGTAGCTTCACATGCCCTGGGGTTGACCCTGCAGGCTTGATGTGCTTTCTGTATTTAGGAGCAAGGCCTCAGAGAGACGCCAGAGAAGGTTCATTCAGACATAAAGTAGGGCCTGGCTGGAGAACTAACTCCCTGGGCCTTGGAGACTGAGTTCATTTTATTACCTCAGACAAGACCCTTTCAAAAGCAGTGCCTGACTCTCTAGCTCACACCCAGAACAATTTCAGACTCCCAGACTGTGGTACCAATGGGAAAAATAAAAACAAGAATAGCAACCAAAACTAAAAACCTTATTAAAAAAAACAAAAACAACTGTGTAAAACAATTAGACACCAAGCACCAAACATTGTGTAAAGTCCTTTAAAAATATTTAACTTGATCCTCATTACTCTCTAAGAAATAGGTCTTATTATTCCCATTTTCCATATGAGGAAACTGAGGTTATAACTTGTTTCTGTGTTTGGTTTTGGTTTTGGTTTTGGTTTGGTTTGGTTTTTGGGGGAATAGAGATGAAAACTCTGCCTATCCTTTTGACATATTTTTATTATTTAAGCCAAGGACCCTTCTGTCACTCTTAGATCATCTAGAAAGAACTTGTTTGCTTTTTCATGACTCACTTTTATTTAAACAATAGTAGTTGAACCCAAGATAGGCCAAGAAAGCACATGTAGAGATACAGTTAATGGGTTGGAGATGAAGAGAGGAAAGAGAAGCAGAGGGCAGTCCATGCACCTGTGGTGGTTATATTTACTAGAGAACATAGGTTTGCAGCCAAGAGAATACACTGACTGACCCTGTTGCAACGGCAACCATAAAAAACCCCCAGTAGCGACAGCAAAGCACATTTGTAGTAGGAAGGCTTGCTACATGCAATTCATTGCTCTAAGTGCTCGATGTAAATCATTTAATAAATTGCTCATTCAATGTACATCATTTAATAAGTTCCTCATTCACAAGAATTAATGAAGTACTTGCATGCAGTCATCATTTCTATGTTTTCTTTTATCTAGTTACGGCTGTGAAGAATTTACCATATAATCAAAGACCAGTCATTTATTTTTTAGAATAGACATATTGATGGTCGTAGAGATCTGAAATGCAAGTTTCAAAGATTCTTTTTACATTAGAATTACAGACTTTACTTTTTTAGCCACTCCAGGAAAAAAATTTTTAAAAAGAGTTTATTTTGTTCCTTATTTTTCTGTTAAGCATGAGCCATAGGAACCAATTTATAGTAGAGAACTAGAAATCTTGAATTTGAACCTGTCCTGTTTTCTACTTTTAAATTCCATGATGGAGAAGAATCCCTGTGTGATTCTAAGAGGGCTCAGGTGGCCCTGACATAAGCTGAAGTAATGCCATCTTACTTAATGATCTCAAAGGCATCGGGCATTAGGTTTTCTTGCCAACTGTCTAACCTGCTTCTTCATAATGACATTGGTTAAAAACAGGAACAACAGAAACATACCAGCTGGTTCATGACATCCAACATCTCAGTCACTTCTTGACACCACTATCAATGTTTTGCTCCTAAACACCCATCCTAATTGCTACACATAGCATTTTACAAATCTGGGGTGTGAAGTATTAAATGCACTACCTAGTTATTGATTTTTGAATTATACGATTCCATGCGAAAGGTAATAGAGAGGCGGGTAGGCACTTGGAGTTCAGCATTGCTTTCTTCTCTGTGAGCATAACTTGCAGCTTCCAGGACCTCCTCCTAATTAGTTAGCCTGCAAAGCATCATTTCTTTCCTAAATCTTCTCCAACAGTATAACAATTTTTTATGGTTTAGCTACAACACCTTTGAAAACAGGATTTGATAATAGGAAGTGACAAATCCTAGCTCAGTTTAACCAACTGCCTTTGTAAATACATGTCCCTTTCCCCTTTGCAAACCCTGACATTTTCTTCCCATGACCCAAGGTCGATCAATCAGAAAAAGGGAGAGGATGATAATTAAAATGAGACTATTAGGAAGTCGGCACTGTGAAAAATAGTTATAAATG
This sequence comes from Craseonycteris thonglongyai, assembly GCA_004027555.1. NCBI lineage: Eukaryota > Metazoa > Chordata > Mammalia > Chiroptera > Craseonycteridae > Craseonycteris > Craseonycteris thonglongyai. Next base: position 17,847 of record PVKE010019126.1, on the reverse strand, counting down.
GTGTGCCTGCATCTGCAAAACAGCACGGTCAGAATCCTGCTTGCCAACACGTTTTCCTAACATTTGCTACTGTTTGTTAGTGGCTCTCCCTGATCTGAAGTCAGGGCCGACTTTTTAGGACCCTGGACAGAGACCTACCAGGGAGGCAATTTCCTACTGCATATGGTGACCCTGAATGCTGAGAGTTTTGAATGACAATTACATGCATTCATCTTAATTTGGGGTGGGGGTGTGCATCTGGTTGGAAGGGTCCGCTGGGATTTCAAAACTCAATGAAGATAGATACTGCCCAGAAGGCAGGAGCCTTCAGGCAGACTGAGAGCAAATGTACCTCTCCAACAGACAAGAAAAAAAAAAAAAAAAAAAAAAAAAAAAAAAAAAAAAAAAAAAAAAAATATATATATATATATATACACACACACACACACACATATATGTATATTATATATATGTATATTATATATATATAATATATATATATTTTTTAATCATGATGTCCCCAGATTTGCTAATAATTAGGTTATATCTAATTTGATAATTTTGCATTTGAGGAGCAGAGTGCCAGGATCCATCAACATTAGGTTTCTATCCGCTTCCCTTGGGGAGAATGATAGAGCTCAGCCATCATCTGGAGAGGTTTCATAATTGAATTTGTTTTGTTTCCTTCGGTAAACTATTTTGAGTTCTAGGGAGAGACATTTGCTGTAGGGGCAGGAGCTGAAATGTGCCAAGCAGGCAAGTTAGAAAATAAAATGCAGACTCTTCATTATGAAAGAACTTATATTGAGAGATGGCGAGAAAGATATAGATATGGATATAGAGAGAAAATTATCTTTATGCCAAATAAAAGACTTAATGGAGATGGGGATGAGTCAAGAAAACAGACTGAAAGTGTGGACTTTTTGCTCTCAGATTTTATCTCTTTTATGTTTACCTATAAAAATGTGCTTCTTATCCTCTAATTTTGAGAAATGGACCACATTTTTATGCTTGCTGGATACAGGCAAGTGAGGCTGTGACTTTAAGACATGTATTTGGAAATCACGGTTACTTGTCATCACAGAGTTTAGATGTTTATTTTTTCCTTCTCATCCAAAGAACACCCTTCTCACATGTTCCTTCCTGGCTCCACTGAGTAAAGCAATTCATCTGTGTTGCCCACGGCTCAATTTCTAGCGCAGGAGAGCATGTCGGGCAGATATGCAACACAAGTTTGTAAAATGAATGAGCATTACTGCCTTTCACATTTCTATTCACTCTTACAGGATTCATCTTCACTCGTTCATTCCCCGAGCTTTCTCTGACCACGGCCATCCCTGCCAACAGCAGTATCCCTCTCTAAACTCCCACAGCTCTGTGTGTGCGCTGTCTTGTAGCATTGCTGTCATTCTGGCTTGGAACAAGGTAAGCTGTGCAGGATTCTTATTTCCATTCCTCAAATACAGTCTAAAGTGCAGGGAGTCCTTGAACCTGGTATGTGCTCAGTGATTGTTATTTCAATATAATTGCTCTGTTAGCCTCCATCTTCAGTCGCCCCAAGGAAGGCCTGGTCCTCAGCCCTCCCCTTTCTTCATGGCTCTTCCAGAAGGGTTCAAGGTCTGTTGTCCATGTTTCTGTATCATTGTCCTAAAAATAAATCAACACTGATTACACAGCACTGAGCGAACTGCTTTAATTTCATTATCAAGTTTCATCTTTGCAGTAAGGACCGGTATTACCCCAGTTTACCATCTACAAAACTGAGCCTAAGAGGAGATAAGTAAAACTTGCCCTAGGTCACATGATTTGTAAATAACAAACCAGACATGTGCAGGGGCTGAAACCAGCTCTACCCGATGAAACATGAGCAAAGAAAAAGAATTTTAAACCAATGTCTAATTAAAAAATAGAAAAACTATGCCCGTAGATGAACATGTTTGTATTTTAAAGATTTGACAGAGACAGAGATAAGGGGGAGGGCCCAGAGTAGTCTCTGTAGTTGTACATCATCAGTTTTTGACATGGTTTCATTCCACACAGGTGGGCGGGGGGCCACACAGGGCAGGAACCAGGTTGGGGGCCTCCCGAATGGGACGCTCGTACCAGCTAGAATTGAACTGGGACCCACACCCCAGTTCAGTACATGGGTCCACACAGGCCAGGGCCAGGATTTGATCCTTGGTCCCTAGGGCTGCAAAGCAAGCACTTAACCTGCTGAGCCATCCTGGCTTCCCCGAACATGTTCAAATTTTAAATCATCAAGTTTCTAAAGCAAATGTCTTTAGACTTACTCAGTTTCAAAACTCATATGTACTCAGGATGAAGAAAAGATTTTTTTAGGCAATTTGACTTGCTCTGATCATTTCATCTTGTCAAAAAATAAAAATAAAAAGAGCTAACCTGTGCAACTGTGAATTTAAATGGTAGTGTTTGCTCTTTGCACCATCCCTAGTTTTATTTATTTGCACACATGCACATGCATTTCACATGACCCAAATAATAATTTTGCCTACTGTCACCTAATGTTTGGAGCTAATATTTCCAGGGGCCAAAAGAACTAAAAGGATAAACACCCTTGAAGCCTTCTGAAATGAGATCTTTATTTACAAAGTTATGTTCCTGCGTAACTACTGCAGACGGATTTGTACAATGTTTCTGGAGGCTTATGTGCACTTTTTACTCTGTCCTCTGACCCCTCTTCTCCTAAAATGCATGCATTTTTCTTGGCTCACTTTAGGATTTCAATTCTGCCTTGGAGATACTGTCCAGATAGTCTGAGTCATTGGTCCTGTTCTCAGTAAAGTGCAGAAGATGGATAGCTTAGCACTTTCCTTCGGCTCTTATAAATCTAATAAATGGTTTTATCCATATTGCCTCTTTTGGAATCCTTGCGTTGCCTTGGTCGGTTTCTGTTACAGATAAGGAAGGGGTATGTTTGCCAACCTTGATACCGATGAGAATGGAACGGCCACCTAATAATTCTCCATCTATACAACTTTATTCTTATTGTTCAGCTGGCAATGAACGGCATTCCCTAAGGGAAAAAAACAATGCGGACAAAGCAATAAAGGATCAGATAATGTCAGGTGGGTTGGTGCCTAAGTTAAGCCGAGCCAGGCGATTCCTGGGAGCTCCTGTGGGTGAGGCACGAGATCTTAGCGGTTCCTGCAAAATGTGGGTGGTAGCAATTCTCTCCAGACGTCAGATAAGGAGATGAGACAAACTCTCAAAACTTATCCAATTTCTTTGTTGAAACAGGGGAAAACTTCATCAAAATGAACTTCCTACGGATAATCCAGTTTCTAAAATTAGGAGACACAATATGCTTCCATTGAAGAAAGAAATCAGAAGCACCAGACCCTGAGTGAGAACTATTTTCTTTGCTTTACCCCACATCTCACTTATCCTATATTTTGTTCTAGCATATACTTCAAAAAACACTTCCTCCCCACCCCACCCCAACCCTCCCCAGCAGGACTCTGAAGAGGTAGACGTGATTTTTCAGCCCAGGAGACAGATTATTTTAGATCTAAAGTTTTCAGGGTTTTTTTGTTTGTTTGTTTTGTTTTAAGGAAAGTGAGAGAAAAACAAAAAGAAAAGAAAGTTATTTGATTGGACTATAAATATAATGACATCATTTACAAGTTGAACCAAGCTAGAAAATGCCACATGGGTGCAACAGAATTTTCACCATTAATACAATGGCATTATTGATACTCTTCTTGATCAGATTCGCTGAGATTTCCAAAGCTTTCAAAGGGAGGTTTTATGTCCCTTATGTTATAACTTATACATATATATATTTTTTTTTTAAATAAGTTTTACCAGGGTTTACCTGGCATACCACAAGACAGGCCAACATCTCTGCATGGCCCTGAACCGTTAAATCATTGGTGAGCCTTTTAATGAAGCCCTGTACACTCACGCTTGCCACTCAGCTTCTCACTGACAAGGGCCACCGGGTGCTGCTATTCCCAGCAGCTGTTCAGTCGGGACCTGGCTGAGCAGATGTGCCTTCCAGCAGACAGGGGTCCCAGGACCACGCTGGGACAATCACCCTACCTGGGAATGAAGGCCAGCTGCAAAGGGAGGTACGCCCCAGGCTGAGAGCCATTAGGAACCACCCCCACCTGCCTCTGCCTCTTGCAGAGGGAAAAGTAACTCCAGCACCTTCCTTGTGTCTGGCCTGCCCTCCCGCAGGCGTCACCGTTCTAACGAGCTAGACTAGAAAAGGCGATTCCATGCCGCTCTAAATGAATGATTATTATAGTAGGCATCTAGGCTGCCCATTAAAGCCCGGAACTGGTTAGCGGTAGAGCGGAGGGGGTACCAAAGAGGAGAGGGGAGATTTACATACAGAGATAAGCGCCGACCGTCATTAAGCGAACAGGCCTTCACTTCAAAACGACACGAACTCGGCCCAGGTCTCCTGCCTGTTCAGTATGTACAGCGGGTGCTTATTTGATGATGAAAATCAGACGATGGCTATTTGAATGGAAATGAATTTTAATCAGCCTTGGAAGCTGAAGAAGCCCAAACCTTCCATTCTACCCCTCGATCTCCAGGCACCTTCTTGACCAGGGCTACCACGAAGGAAAGAATGCAGGCATGTTAACCACCCCCAGAAGAAAGCATGCTCTCTTCCTCGGTCTTTGTGGGTGTTCATTAACCTTGTGGGCGCCCCAGCCAGCAGAGGACAGCTGTCCCAAGGATATTTCCATATCCTCTAAGAAAAGCAGAATGTCAAATTAGCCGCAGGCTTCCAGTCTATAGAAAGAAAGTGGGAGAAGGCTCCCTTAGGAAGCAAGGCCAAGACTATTAGCATTTAGCACTTACAGTGTGCTATTTAAAAACCCACAAAACTTTGCACTTACATTGTGCTTCTATAAAATTATGTGTAATATAGTTATCTGTGACTCATTTCTTATTCTGATAGAGAGACAAAAGAATCATCCTCATCTCATAAATGCTAATCTCCACCTCCAATCTGAAATAGAAACTAAACAGCATACCCTGGGGTTGTTTATCTGTTATAGGTATTTAAGCGTAGCCTGAGAACCCAGAAATACTGGCAACTTTAAGAAGTTAGGAAATGGCTCTACTTATTCCAAAGAAAACTACAATAAAACCTTCCCGGTAATAAATTATAAGCAACAGAATCATTTTAAAAATTCTTTCAAAAAAGTTTGGCTTCCAAGTAGCAAAGTTCATTTTGGAAACTGGGTTCTCTAGTGTCTTCCAACCTTTCACACATTAAAATTCATGCAGTTGCTTGTATCTTGTGCACATGTCCTACACATCCTAAAGTTATAAGGTCACTGACCCTAAATCAGTACAAGTTCATTAAGCCTGACTTTAAAGGCACCACCATCCCTCTTAAAGCTTTTGGCAAAAAAAAAACCCTTTAAGATTTTTTTTTTCCCCACTGCCTTTGCTAAGGGTTCATTCAAGTCAGTAGGGCTCTCCTATTAATAGTTGATGTCATACAAAACTAGATAAAGTATGCATTTTTAGGATGGAAAGAAAGAAAACAGTGCTCCCTTGGCTGAAGTAACAGACTACCTGTTATCTTTCCTATCTAGAAGTAAACTTTGTCATCGGCAAGAGCTGTGGCCTCTCTACAATCTATGAAATGTCAAAGGGTCAAACTGCTTGTAATGCCGCCTCTCCAGGAAATACCAGGGAGAGAAGAGGAAGCCAGGACGTCCTCGGAAGCCTTTTCCTCTTCCTACCCGAGAACAAGAACTGCATTCTTCATAGCACTTGCCGATGAATCTGTGCTGATGGGTGTGTATCAACCACAGACAAGGGCTGTCCAGAAAGTATGCAGCCGTGCACTAGGAAAAAAGGCACGTATGGCTGGATTTTTTTTCCAGACACCCTCTTATGTTATAATTAAGGGGCTGCCTTCTGAGGATTAAGACTCCCTCTCTGAGATTTTCCCATGCCGTCCCCCCCATCCTATAATGTTCTTTTACTAAAGCTCAATATTGAAGGAAGTGAGAGAGAGCGAGTGCAAAGAGATACCTACCTACCCAAAAGAGAAAAAAAAATCAACTGCCCTCTCCCCCAACTCCAGAAAACGAAGATTCACCTTGTTCCTTTCTGCTAAGAGGGTGCATTTTCTACATTTGAGTGAAGTTTGAGATGAGGTCGTTCTCTCCCCCTTTCGCTCCTCTTGAGCAGCTCTGAGCAGCCCCGCCCCTCGGGTCCCAGAAACAGGAAGGCAGAACAGCTAGAAGCCGGGGCTGGGCTGAACCAGTTCTCAACCATTTCCTCCCCATTATCACCCTGTTCCGCGGCGAGGGGCCCTGACAGCCTAACGAGGTGCTAATGGGCCAGCCGTTCTAGCCCGGTTCACAGCGGGCTGTTTCAGATGGGTTGAGAAGGTTGATTTGCATTCGAAACCTTCCCTCTTTGGCTTGCTTTTTTGTTTGGCCCCTTGATTTCTACTCCCCAGACACTCTTCTGAGGTTGACTTAAAATGGCACAAAATCACATTCGTTCAGAATCTGAATTGCCTCCGTTCAGATTTGAAATGTGCCCCATTATTTCATCAAGTGGTGTGGGGGGAGAGGAGCCAGGGAAAGGAGAGAGCCAAGAGCTTCTCAAATGAAAGGGAGCTGATGACGATGCAAATGTTCCGCTCCTGGTGGGGCAGGAAGGTAAGTGAGCGCATCTGTGGCTGGCGCCTGTCACTCAGCTTCCTCGCTACTTCTCCAGAGGAGTCTGGTCACCTGATGACCAGTTTCCTTGCACGGGGACGTGGCTATGACCCCGCAGACAAGGGCGAGGAGGCCTTTTCATACAACAGGCTGCCTGTGGGAAAGCCTGTCGCCCTGGGGCAGCCCTCTCTCCTCATAGGGCCCCACAGGCCCGGGAAGGAGGCGCTGGCTTGGTGGAAACACTCGTTCCTTCTGTCCAAGGGACACGGGAGGGAAAGGGAGCTGGAGTGGGCATGTGTCCCAAGGACACGGTATTCACGAGGGGCCTGCGGTGTGCATGCCGGGCGAGTGAACCTCCTGTGTCAGAAAACCCTGCCTGCCACCTGCTTGGCATAGAATGCCTTGGCATGTTGACTATTTTAAGCTGAAGAAATGTAAGGAATTACTTTCTGACCATCCCCCGAAACAGGTCATAAAGACCCTCACTGCGGGGGAGAGGCGTCCTCCCTCCACCTGCCCAGTCGGATTGTCTCCTCTGAGAGGAATCCTAGATTCCCCCGTCTTACTCCTCCTTCGCTCCATCACATGTTCCTACTAGGGACCACTCTTCATCACCCCTAGTGTAAAGACATTCAGGTGTAACCATTTCTTTGGGTCTTCATTTCCTTATGAAGTCTCTCACGTCATGTAAACCTGATAGGAACGACCACTGGAGGCTTCTTCTCTTGTGACTACATCTTTTGTGACAGAACTTCCTCTGAGAACCTAGAGGGGTTGAAGGGAAATCTTTTTCTGTCCTCTCCAGGATGCAACAGAGAGCCGAGGGGAGAGGCGTACCCCTTCCAAGATGTACCCCAGTGTTTCACAAAAAGGACTTTCTCGTAAGGGTGGTAGGGGGAGCAACTCAGGTGTGGCTTCCACATCCTCTGCTTGGGTTCGTGAACGCTGTGAGATCTCTACTCGGGTCATTTGCAAGTTGTCTTGCCAACTTCTTACACTATAAATGTACCCACAACTAAGATGGGAAATGCGGAACATCAGGGGAAGAAAAAGGAGAGGCAGAGAGTGCCCTGGAAACGCTCTAGTGTACTCTTCTGGGTTCTCGCTCGCCTTACCTTTGCTTCCCTGCCTGCCTTCCAGCCCTGGTACATTCCCCACAGGGCTTTACAAGACCGCCCCCATACTGCTGGATTCCCAGGTCAGAGGGGATGAGTCAGCCAGTCCACATTTAGCTCCTGTTGTTCCTTCTTTCCCCACCAACGCCTTCATTCCCTACAGCACTTCTGATGTGGTTCTTGGAACTGTCTCCAAAGTGCTAGGACTGATCTGCCCCAAGCAAAATGCTCTACCCATCTGTGCCAGGAAGACACCGGCCTTGTTTCTCATCAATCTTCCCCTCCCTGAGGAACTGGATGAGGCAGCATGTCTGATTCCATTGTCGCCAGCATCCCCTTCACCAGAATCCTGGGGAGGGTTCTCGCTAAGGAACACTGGAGCCTGAGTTAGCAAAGTCAAACGGCATCGCTTTGGTAACCGAGCCTGGATGGGTGTAAGACTGTACGGGAGGCGTATCTGGAGTTTGTTCTCACCTTCCCCGCACAGCACCTCTTCTTGCTGCAGGAAACCCAGTTCCTGGCACCGCCCCCAGGCCCCATAAGCAACCCCGACCTTTCCCACGGTCTCTGCCTTCTAAGACTTTTTAAAAAATCGAATTCACATAACAGCAGTTTATCTTATTGCCCCAACATTTGGGGCAAAGGAATGAGAATCCAAGAGGACTGGGACCTAATTGTGTCATTTCTCAGTTCCCAGCACATAAGCGCCTACCCACTGTCCAGTCGGGATTCTATAGCTCTGTGTTCAATTCACTGACTCCCATTAGCTCAACTGTACCTCTAGAGACCATACTTATCGGACTCGCGTGAAAATAAAACATCTCGGGAGCAAGCATTAGGCAGCATTTCTGGTCACTGTTTCTCAAACTTTCCTGTCATGAGACAGTCTTACCAAAAGGCAGATTTGTATTTCTTAGGTCTGGGGAGCGCTCTGCGATTCTGCTTTGACATGAGGCCTAGTCCACAGAGTTTGTGCGTCCAGGGCGGTCGTGGGGGCACCCAAACTTGCCGCTGGTGTCAGAAGTGGGATTTGGTCTTAGCCCTGGGTGAAGCTCCTTATCTCACCAGTACTCTCTGGATGGGCAGTAAAATTCAGTCCCAGATTCTCCATTGGGGGAAAATAAATACTCTTGTTTAAAACAAAACAAACTAGCCAGTCTGCAGACATTCCTCATCAAAATGCCACTTTGGAGTCGTGTAGAAAGGGTCGGGTTGGATGTTGGCTCTGAAACCTTTGACACAGCTACAATAATCGCCTAGAGGTCCCCTCACAGAGGTGGTCCTCACAAGGTTAATTTTGAAGTTTCTGCCAAGCCAGCCACAGGGAACCAGAGTCCAGAAATCAAGGGGAGTTGGAGGTGAAGAGACAACCGATCGCATGTGCCCCCGGACTCTCACAGCTGACCCTGGGCCAGGACAAGTTGTCCTTCTTGGGTGTTATTTCCTGGGATACTGAGAGGAACCTTGGAATCCGGTTCTTAGTTCTGCCACTAACTAATCCTGTGGTGTCGGGCGAGTTGTTAAGGATTTTGGGGGAGTCTTTAAAAGGGATACCGTTGCCTTGCCTGCTCCACCCTGTGCCCAAGTGCCATCTTGATGGAACCCTATACAAGTGTAGCCATTGACCTTCAGGCTGGGTCAGGAAAACTTTCTGCACAGAAATGGAAATGCGTTAAGACAACATGTTCTTTCACACTGAGAAGTGCGGGTCTTCTGGGCAACCACAATTTCATGTAAAGATGCGGCTCAGGCAAGGCTTCTGATCCAGCCCCAGGTCCTGCCCCGGGGGTGCTGAGTTAGGCACCCAGCAGTTTTTACTCCCACGGCAGCCAGGTCAACGTCCCGAAGCAGCTACGAAGCAGCTTGGGAAGATGAGCCATCGCCCCTCAACATCCCGTAAAGAAGGTGGGAGCAGAATCTCTGAGGAGAGAATGAGACAGGGAGCGGGCAGAGCCTCCAAGAAAAAACACCACCCACAGCCGAAGACACAGGCCCAGTACATCAAACCTGGAACAGGAAACCAGCCAGGACTGGCCCAGGCCAACATGGCAACAAGCTCACCTCCAAGTACCCTCCCGCCACGTTCCAGGATGACGGTAATGCATATTCAGCTGAAATGACATATCCCCTAGCACCAGGACACGGCCAAAGGGGACCGCAGAAGGACAAGGGGAGGTTTCCATTTCCGGAAACTAGTAGTCTGTTCCACCCCTGCATTTCCATGTGCAATACCTACCAAGTAAAAATCACTGCCACACATCCAATCAAGGTGTCTCTCCCTAGGAGGCAAGCCCTGCTCTTCCTACGGAGTGGCTCTTCATTCCCTAAACTACTGTCACTATTTCCTGACTCACGCTGGAATTCTTTCCTTCGAGAAAATAAGGACCCTCTACCTGCAACAATATGATCAGAGTTTCAATCAGAGTATCGATCGAAGCCCGTCAATCATGCAATAAGTTACAATGCTCACCTCTCAGGAGATGATGAGCATTGCATGAGTCCAAATCAGTAAAGCATCCGACGAAAGTTAAAAAGTGCATATCTGATCCTAAGGCGACCCCCCTCCCCCATCTATAGCACCTAGGAAATATATTGCTTCTGAATCTGAGTGTCTGCCACCTGCAAAAAATGGGCCTGGACCGGTTCCTGCCCTGCTCAGACCCGCGCCCACCTGTGCAATGAAATCATATGGAAAACTAATGACACACAACTATGGAGACTGCTCTGGGCCCTACCCCTTCTCTCTGTCTCTCTCTCTTGTCAAAAACAATGAAAATAAATCTTTAAAAATGGGCCTAGAGTGTAGTCAGGACTCTGCTGGCTGTGAACGTCTTCCTTCCCAGGACCCAGCGAAAGCAGCAGTGACCCCGTGACCGGCGTCTAGAAAATCTGCAGGTGGGGGCTGGAGGCTCCGCGCTCACGACCCGAGCCATGGCCTGCGGCCCGAGGAACTAGAACCCACAGCAGAAACGCAGTCGACCTCGGCCTCCTGGCGGAACGGCCACCTGCAGGCATGCGGGCCTCTCTCCTCTCGTTCAGTCTCCCTTCAGAGGCCCATAGCACTTGGCATTCCGGAAGCGTGCTCCCCTCGTCCTCCACCGCACAGAGCCTGGAGGATCATTTGAGGGGTGCTGGCTTCTCATCGCTCCCTCTCTCCTGCTGCTAGAAGTCTTTTCTCCCTGATAAGAACCTTCTGGCAGCTTTATGAGAGCCATTGTGAAGCGTCTGCCGGTCTCCTCACAATGAGTACCTGATGACTTCTCTTTCCCACCGACAAATCAGTCCTTAAAGTAAGGTCTCATTACGGCACTTGTGCCATTGTTCTGGAAGTGCCTGCTCGGGCTCCTTGCTCTGTCACCGCAGGAGGGGTGGGGGGCACGGGCCAAGGGAAAGAAAAGTCCTCTTTCTTGCCATTCACTGCTGTAAAGCCGGGGCTGGGAAATACTCTCTTCCCGCACTAATGGGATCGGAAGGAGACACAACTCTGGCATTTCTGACCCTCCCACATTCTCACAAAGTCCTTTATAGACGCCGAGGTTAACTGTGCTTTTCTGGGGTCCCGCCTCTCTTGTCCAACTCGGGGTGCTTCAGAGATCAAAGTGCACCCACCTGTTCCGCCTCAAGCATTTCGGGGTCTTAAAATCAAAAAACCACTCTTCCTGCTCCCTCACCCGTCCTGTGTCATTTCTCTTTCTTTTTTTTTTTGCTCTGACACCTACCCAGTAGCCACCACCAGCACCCTCCAGTAATGACGAGTGACATGTCCGTGGTGATGAAGGTACTGTGATGGCCACACTGGGGGGCAGGGGACCTCTCTAGCTTCTCTGTGTCACATTCTGATATAACAGAGGTCAAAGCAAAACTGTAGAACCAGCTCAAAACCATCCCGTCCTCTTGAACAAGATGCAGTGTTGCTTTTCCAGGACAACAGACCAAACCCGCGTGTCATGCAGCCGGAGCATGCGCAGAAGAGAGAACCGTGACCTCTAGCTGCCCCTAGGACCAAAGTCTCACCCCACCCACCGAACACAGACACGCATACAGAACCAAAGGACCAGGACATGGCCGGAACCGGAACACTGAGGCACTTTCAGAGGCAAAGGGCCCCTGTCCAGGAAGATCCATGCTGACACCCCCTTTACCATAAACGGCCAAGTCCCAAGGTCATCAGTGAAAACTGCCCCATCCGCACCTGTTCCCTCCTGGCCCTCAGGCACCCTTAACACAGACCAGCGAGCAAGATGCACTTGAGGTACCCTTAGGTTTCCCAACATCTCAACCGGTGCCTTCCCGGTCAGGAGACCTTCCCTTACTCCAAACTCTGACATTTTCCATTTGGGCCTCTCAAAGCATCAGGCACATGAACTTGGGCTCAGCAGCGAAGGACAGACGCTTTCATTCTAGAAGGCCACAGCCTCCTAAGGCCTCCAAGTTGCTCACCCACCTGATTATCTTGTGATGTCCTGCACGTCACAGATACTCATCAGAATAATTACTCAAATACAGCAACTCAGGGGGGCAATATTTAAATCTCGGCTTCCTAATCCAATCCAACTCTCTCTGAGACTTCAACACTCCATCCCCATGAACTCATTTCTTCATCTTTGGCTGCCTATAAACTATTTCACATCAAACTGAAAAGTGACCACTCAGATACTCACTGATAAGGCAGGGAATATGTAGTGGCCAGAAAAAAGAAAAGAAAAGAAAAGAAAAGGTCAAAGTCTCTATTTGTAGGTGAAAGTAATTTTTTTTTTTAAGATTTATTTTTATTGTTTTGACAGAGACAGAGAGATACAGAGATAGAGACAGAGAGAAGGGGGAGGGCCCAGAGCAGTCTCCATAGTTGCACATCATTGGTTTTTCCACATAGTTTTCAGTCCACAGGTGGGCACAGGGCTGCACAGGGCAGGAACTGGGCCAGGGTCTCACCCTGGTGAGAACTGAACTGGGGGCACTCCCAAGTTCAGCATATGGGCCTGCATGAGCCAGGGCCGGGATTCGATCCTTGATCCCCAGAGCTGCAAAGTGAGCGCTTAACCCACTGCGCCATCCCGGCTTTCCCGAAAGTCATTTTTTTTTAAAAAGAGATGCTGACTGTTATCATGGGATCATTCGTTGGAAGACAAGCAAATACTGCTGGCCTCTCTAGTAGTGACCTCTGAAGCAGAGACTCTGAAGGGCAATTAGATCATTTAGAACAGAGTTACAGGCACAGACTTTGGTAAATAAGCACGGACAGCCAACCTCCTTTCGATAGGGGAGCCATATCCCTCCTCCTGCCTCCCTTCCTTCCTGTCGCTCGTGGGGAGTGAGCCCAGCTGAGCCACCGCCTCCTCTGTAGGCCCTGGATAATCTCTCCTTCTGCCCACTGAATTTCAGCAGCAGCGTCTTCTCTCATACAGAGGGTCTCCTTTACTTGCCTCCTTGTTCTTGGCTGCATTTCACTGAGCTGGGGTCACTGAGGAAGTGACCCTTTGTGTTAGTCCTACTGAAGGTGCATATCCAAATGCTAAGGGAAGAACGGAAAGATGGGGTTTTCCCTCTAACCAAATGGACCGCGTGGCAGGAGGTTCACGCAGACTCACATACAAGCTCCTTTAGGCTCATCGGGACAATGGGAACAAGCCCTCATGCCACCCCCTGATCTCCCAGTTCCTGTAGGGAGAAGTAGGGAGCATTTCTGGTCTGTGGCTCCAGCCCTCACAGCTCCAAAGAGAGAGAGGACACAGTTGATGGAAGGACATTGTCCTGGTCACCTGTGAATTCTAAAAGAAGTGCTCAGCCTTCTTTTACTCACACAAGGTCCCTGTGCTGTTGGAAGGTTCCAGCATGAATACGTAGGCTGGGATGCCCCAGAAGAAAGAGGATACCTGGAAATGGGCGTGGCTCCTAGGAGGTACGGTCAGTGTTCATGTGCTGGAATCCATGCCAAGAACTGCACAAGTCCTTTCAAATCATGTCCCTCAAAGCCGGTCACATCTTCCCAAACCAAAGGTAGCATTTGCACATAAATTCAAATACAGTCATATCTTGGTCCTTGACTGCTTTGAAACTCGTCAAATCTGGTACTCGATGCATTTTGACCTGAAAATGTTGTCCCCATACTCATCATTTGTTTGGTCCTCAACGCACGAGCCAGAACCTGTCAGTGTTCATTGCCTTGTGACCCCACTTTTTCCAGCCCAAACAAGGGGTTACATGCTAGTCGTGCAGTAGCTCTTGCCCTGTGCACGTCCCCTGGTGGTCTTAGCTTCTGTGGTCATTTTGTGTATTTTTTGGTTTGGGAACACATTACATTTATTTACTCGTTGTTTGGGGTACCCATATTTTCCAGCGTATAAGCCAACCGGGCATATAAGACGACCCCCTAATTTTACAGTTAAAACATAGGTTTAGGCCTATATTCGCTGTATAAGACTACAGCCTCGGAAGTGGGGGGTGGTCTTATACAGCGAATATAGGCCTAAACCTATGTTTTAACTGTAAAATTAGGGGGTCATCTTATACACCCGGTCGTCTTATACGCCGGAAAATACGGTACTCATCATGCCTCCCAGAACCAATTAACAACGAGTACCAAGGTACCCCTGTAACATCACTGTAATAGAGTTGAATCGTTTTGTGACTATTTCTTCACTTCAAATACTGAGAAGGATAAATGCCTGCTTCTTAAAGTGACAGCGATGAGTAAATGAGACTCTCCAGCTAAGCATGTGGAGTAGTCCTTGATGTTGTACAGTAAGGACTCACCAAGTATTGTCTACTACGATGGTTGCTGCTGTCGTTACAGGTTAAAATCGATAAACTTTAACTTTTTATGGTAGAAGCAGGTGTCTAATTGGAGAAAGAATCATTGCAAGGCTCAGCTCCAATAACGGGACACTTCTGGGGCAGCCAGACCAGCACACACCCAGGTGAGGGAGGCAACGAAATGCTGTGTGTCCCTTTAGCAGAATGTTCTCTTCTGAGTCGGTTTCACTTTGGCTTCAAAGGTGTACCAATTGGCTGGTTCAATGACAGCATGCTGGGTGGGGAGCAGGGAAAGGTGGGCAAAGCTCTTGGGGCCCAGGGGCATGCTGTAGACAGTCAGCAGAAGTTACTTCCCCGCCAGCCCTGCCATTGGGTTTGCCCAGTGGCTGAGATCTATCTCGTGAAATGTATGAAGAAATGATGGATGTCGCTTTTAGGCCCATAACAGGCCCATGCTTGCCCCTCCATGCTTTTCTTTCCTCCTCCAATGCTCACTGAGTGGAGTAGATTTCAGGTCCCTGCAGGATGGCGGAACTATACTATGGGACGTCACCCAGCGAAGAACGCAGACATCGCTCTGTGACATGAGGGACAAGTAAACTTTTATCATATTAAGCCCCTAAGTAGGGTGACCTTTGTTCTATTTTCAACAGAGCAAGCTAATAAGAGGAGCAGTGATGCATATAATAAACAAGATAATAAGGAAGAAAAGCCATATATCTTTTCCATTAAAAAAAACTATCTTTGCTTAATGGTATAAAAAGCTCCCAGTAAGCAGAAAGGATTGTTAAGTGAATCATAGTTCCATAATAACTATTGTAAAACCAGTTCAGTATTTTTCTGAAGGAAAAAACAGTCCCCTGTGGGGTAAAATGAATACATGAGTGAGGATCTAGCAAATAGTGCATGAATTGAATTCAGGAAGGGAAACTGAGTCACATATCACAATGGCACATCATCCTAAGCTATGTGGCTTACTGTGTATAAATTCTCAATTCTCCATAATAAGGAAAGAAAGGAAGAAGAAAAAAAAGACCTATTTGCACACAATGAGGTCCGTCCTCCTGGCTGATTTCCTGATGCTCTTTTGGAAAACAAAATTACAATGACTCTACATTACCTGCCCTCCTACTAACTCAGTGATGAAGGGAGGGTAAGAAGAACGTGGATACTCTCATCCCAAAGAGGCATGAGAGTTTCAAACGCAGGAAGGACATTCTGCCACGTCCCTGTATGTCTGGGAGGGAAAGTAATTCAAAACAAAGTAAGTGGTTAAGAATTTGTGTTAATTGAAGATCAGTCAGAAGTTAACCTATATTACATCTGAAATTAGAGTGCTAATTGACGGAAAGCTAGGATTCCCTTTAAAAGCAGATGGTTCACATTCAAATTTTCACAACTCAAATAATATAAAAGATGTGAGATACCCTACCATGTTTGTTTACTCCCTCAGGATCCAGGGATGGATAGCCAGGTGAGAACAAGACATTTCCTCTTCATTTGTTTGGCTTGAGTGGGTTCCTATGCTGGGGGTGGAGGCAGGGTAGGGGGTCCAGGCAGTAAGTAAGTGCATACATATCACCAAACATAAATTGCCAGTAAGCTTTCTATTTAACTGCTGTTGCTCACAACTCTGTATTCCCAGCAAGGAGAAATTTGCAGGCTGGTCGCATTCATCACCAGGCAAAGCCCTGGCTTTTACGCTGCTGTTGTGTTGGGTGGCTTGTTTTAATTAGAGACTGGGAAATTGATCAGTCTGAGCCGACCAAGCACGGATTCAGGCGTAGCTTCTTATTCCTTTCGCCATTTCCAGAATTAATTTCCACACTTCTTCAGCTGCATCAGCACTTGACCCCGAGTTCACATAAACCCAAAACAGCTGGCTGAGTTGGTCAATGCAAACTAGCAAATTCATAAAATAAAATCAAGAAAACCACTGTTCCCACAGAAAAACGTGGACCTAAATGCAAAAAGCAGAGCTTAAAGGCCACCCCTTTAATGAAAAGCAAAGAGCTGAGAAGAAACTTGACTGTGAAGGCATCTTATCTAAGGCAGACTTTAAGAGAAGACCAATGTTTTTTAAATTGTCACTTTCTCAATGACCTCAAGAGCCTGTGACTACATATCTACATGTGTCCTTTTACTAGTGAATGAATTTAGCATTCCATAAACACTTGCCTGTTATTTCTATTCTCCACCCCAACATACACACACACACACACACACACACACACACACACACACACACGAGACAAAGTCACTCGTTTTAGTCACAAAGATTGCATGCTTCCCTGAACACGTGCATTCGTCATTTAATGGACCCCACTATTTTGGAAGCAAATAAATCCTTTGGTTCTTAAGATGGTATCAAATTTAACACTGACTTGTAGTACAGAACACATTGCTAGACATGTGGCTTGAATTGAAAACGAGAAAAGGAAGAGGAGAAGGAGAAGAAGGCTTGAAAAGGAAAACACCTTACCAGATGATGAAAAGAATATGCTGTCACGAGTGACAAGAACGCCGACCACTATGAAGCACAGCCGAGCCCCACTTGTTTCCATGAGGCCTCTGGCTGCCGAAACACGCCAACGAACGTGGACCAAGTTAGCGGTGCCCTGTTCCACCTGGCATAGCAGAGAGAACAGTGGGTGACCATTAAGGGCCATGGGTCTGCTCTGGGCACCAGTCAGCCACTGACCAAGCCCCTCACACTGTCTGGGTTCCCATTTGCTCACCTACAGAATACAGGAGGATTCACACACATCCAGTGTGGCCCAAAAGGCGTGTGTCAGAATCCTAGGTCCACAGGTGAACGTACAACATGAAACAGTAAAAACACTGAATGAAATGAAATGAACTGATTCTATAGTCAGAGAAATTAGGCAAAGCCTCAAACAAAGACAAGAACCATGAGGACCTCAGAACCTCTCAACACCCCACCCGCACTCTGGCGTGAGTATGGTCACCTTCTGTCTGACAGTACTGATGTCCTGTGTATTCCATGTCACCCACTCACGCCTCCAATTAGAAAGCCAGTTGCTGGGAGAAAATATTTGCAAACAATGCCTCTGATAAGGGGCTAATATCAAAAATATATAAAGAACTTGTACAACTCAACAAGAAAAAAACAAGTAATCCAATTAAAAAATGGGCAGATGACCTTAACAGACACTTATCTCAGGAAGACATACATATGGCCAACAGATATATGAAAAAATGCTCCACATCACTAGCAATTAGGGAGATGCAAATAAAAACCACAATGAGATACCATCTTACACCTGTTAGAATGGCTATAATCAACAAGACAAGGGATAACAAGTGCTGGAGAG
>PVKE010019125.1:0-28801 GCA_004027555.1 Craseonycteris thonglongyai | reverse complement strand
AGCTTTTGATAAAATTTCATTTATAAAGTCAATATTCCACTGGTGCCTTGGCAATGGGATTCCTTTTCAAATAAATCATATTGCCCAAACCTCAGCTCAGGCACTGGAACTCAGTTCTCCTCATATGGTCTGGTTTGATAGTGGGCTATCTGAGAAGCATGTGCCCTGAACTTCAGCCCTGGGGGAACCCCTATCTAGTTGCATCACTCCACGTCATTCATCTGAGGCAACGATGTGCACTGATATGAACACGGATATGAAGTCATACTAAGTCAAACTCAATACAACTGAGGCCTTATCTCCTGTATCTATAATGTTGAGACATAAGAATAATCTCCCTCATGGGGCTTTTTAAAAATAAGATAATGTATGTGAAGCTTCATAGTGATGAGTACAATAAATATGAACCACTGTTGTCATAGTTGCTATTGTTATTTTTAGTGGTGGTGGATTGGTGGCATTATTATCACTGGTCCTCAGTTTCCTCATCTTTAAAATGAGAGTTTACAATAAAATTTTCTCTACACTCCCTTCAAGTTCTAAAAATACCTTCTGTAATTCCTGAGTTTAGGAACACCAACTACAAGAAACAGGCAATAGTCAATGAGAGAATTCTTTTTTCCCTAAATCCCTTAGAAATATGTGGGTTCTTTTAAAATGCTACCACCTGGAGCGGGCCCAAGATTTCATTTAACCTGTGCTACACCAACTTCAGTGTCTTGCTCAGCACGACTTACACCCTTACTGAGCAAGAAAAGAAGAGCTGGAGTTCTCTTTCCATTTATAAACTAAACTATACTTGAACTATTTATGATTTACCCTCTATGTATGGAAACACTAGTTAGTAGTTCTGCCTTTCCCTAAGAACATAGCCTAAAAAGCGTATTTCCCTTTATCTTTCTTTCTCTTGCTCGTCTTCCTCTTCCTTCTAAAGATATCACAACCCCAGTTCTTCTGTGATATGAAACAGACCATGTCTTTCAAAGACTTTCGAGCTCTTTCTTCTTTTTACTTGATTTGCTTCGTAGCCTCTTGCCCACAGAAATGTAATACTGATAGAGTTGTTGTTTGGTCCTAAAAATACTTCACAGTCCCTGAATACATGAAAAAAAAAGGAAAGAAAAGAAAGAAAGAAATCAACATTGTTCTGAAAGGAAGGTAGTTAAAATTCAGAAAGAGAGATTCTTTAATTAACTTAATAAAATTACTAATGGAAGCATTTTAACTGCTAAATTTAATTTACTTGTCAAGATATCAGGCTACAGAGAGGAGGGGAGAGTAGAAACTCTGCTTTGCATTATGATGTACTCTATTATAGAATAAATTTGCTTAAAATGAAATATATCACCAAAAGCCATCAGTGATATCTTAATTTGGAACAGCCAGTTGAAAAGTAATTAGACTATGAAGCAATCAGTTCTAGTAAATCAGTGTTTCCCTTTGCATAAACATACTTTTCTTTTTTTGCTATTTATATACAGGGAAGACTTTCAGGTAGAAGGCAGGCAAAGATGCTGCTTCTTTTTGCCTGGTGTTTTTACTTTATATTACCAAACTGTCAAAACAAAATGTTTTATGATGGGGTTAATAGATGTATAAGCACCTGAATTGATTTAGTGTTTATGTTTATATGTTGAACTGAGGAGAATTTGCTTATCATAGAGGTTTAAAAGATTTACATTTGTCTGCTTCTTACTTCCAAAATGCTTTCCAGATCCAGGGGTTGCCCAAAACCTTACTTTACTGAATGAGGCTTAAAAGTCAAACAAGAGCCCTGCTTCTCTCTGCAGGGTCCCTCGTTATATAAATGAAGGAGAATGTGGTTGCAAATGAACATGGATGGGGATGGAAATGGGAGTGGTTAAAATAATCCTTTTGTTCAGTGTCTGACAATTTTCCATTAAGAATTTCTCAAAATGTAACTGACCTTCCTAGAAGTGTGTGTGCTTGTTATAAAAAGCTAATAATAGGGATGGGCGAAAAAGAAAATAATTTATATTTCATCTGATTTTGAAAAGTTAATGTGATTTAGCTAAGATGTATCAAAAATCCAACTTTCAAACTACTTCGTATGAGGAAGCCCTTTTGTGTGTATCTTTTCTGATCACCTCAGTACACCTCAGAAGAAGACATTTTCATCTTCAATTTACAGACGTGAACATGGAGCTCGGAGAGTTTAAGTGACTGTGGAGATTACAGAGCTTGTTACTGGGAGAGGTAAGGCTCCTGGGCTCCTGGTACCTTTTCCACAACATCTGGATCTGATGGTGGAATCCCATCTGTTACATACGGAGGGGAAGAGGTGTAAGAAAAATAACTGGAGGAGATATCAATCACTCAGCAAACTGTTTAGGAAGAACTTCATTCAGATATTAGGGGAGTCACCATTGTCACCAACCCTGAAACATCAGAAGGGATGATGAATTATGCCAAAGACAAAATTAGCTCAGAAGACAGAGGCTGCCTTTGCCATGTCATGCCCCTGGTAGTGTGTATTATTCTCTAGTGGGAAAGAATGGCACGAGAAAGATAAAGGACAGTTTTATAGTGAGAAATATAAGTGAGATCTTGTTATAAAGGGGGAAATGTGGGGAGGCCTCTGAAACACAGTTCTAGGATCTGCCAATATACAAATCACTTAATAGTAAGCAAATGACCTCACCCTAATAGAGTAAATCATATCCATTCTCTCCACTGCCTATTTAGAAATCTGATCATTGATAACAACACTACAAGGTACTATTCCTAGTTGAAAAACACATAGGAAGGAAATCTAATATGTATGATGCCATGGGAGTATTAACATTCATAATTGTAGATAGCTGTGAAGTAGCCTAAGACAATATAATTAAAGTGCAAACGCCTGTGTGGCATCGTCACAGTGAGAGAACAGAGCAGGGCCTCTCTGCCTCTGGAATTCTAGTAAAAATATAGTCTGTCATCCCCAGTGGCTGCTCAAGATCTATGTATAACAGAACAATTGCCCTGGGAGTGGAGAAGGCAGGAACTATATAAAAATAGACAGAACAACTGAAAGTTAGCAAAGAAAAGATGAGGAGCATAAAAGTGGGAAATGAGATATAGTAAAGGAGGTTAGATGAAGTAAGGAGATCTCTTCTAAATGTAGCCAGAAAGAAAAGTGAACCTCAAGAAAAACAGACCACTGAATAAATGAGAACAGGAGGGTGTGAAGTTAAGAATGGCTGAGATATCGACCTTCTGCTTTAAGTCAGTTTGTAACAGAAAAATGAGAAGAAAATTTGGATAGATAGAAGGCAATAATGCCTTTTAAAAATAGGTATTGATAAAGAAGATGAGGGAAATTGAGAAAATAATTAAACATTGTGGCATATACTGATAGTAAACTTCAGATAATATGCTTACCTGGGCATTAGATGTCCTGCCTACTAACTAAGCACAGATACAGAAGAGCAGTATAAACTAGAAAGATGTCAGAACTTCCTCAAAATGTGTGTGTTTCAAATTACAATTGAATAATAGTTGAAACAGGTTAGGCGAGCTCTTTTAATGTTGTATAAATTTTAGATATATTTGGTTATGCCTATGTGGCAATTGCAATTTATAGAAAATTGGGAAAATTTTTTTTATCTTTTATTCAGAGAGAAAAGCAATAAACTCAATACTTCGTATAACTACTGTGTATTGTGGATAGTTTAAAAGTACAAGAGAGACTGTCATTTTCCCATGGGAGAAAATTGGAGAAAACCTGTAGTCCCTGAAACATTCATTATGTAAGTATGAAAACATTGGTTAAAATATGTACATAAACTTGGAAGATTCAGCTTACAATGAAAAACTCATCTGAAAGAGAATTTCAGATTCTAGTAAAAAATTCATGTTAAATCTTTAAAATCCGACTAATTAATGGGAAGCTACTAGATACTTGGAAATAATCCTTTTGGAAAGTTTCTGTTGACAGTAGGCGATGCACGTGAAGATAAAGACAAAACTATAAGTGTTGGAATTTAATAGACAAATTGATTTATTGGAAGTGAATTCTTCAGGGAGGGGAGTGTCTTGGAATGTTTGCCCCTGAACAGTTTCCTTGGCATTTCTACCAGCTGGGCTGTCTTAGTTGACAGGTTGTAGTTCATGGCTTCTTGGTTTTGCTTATTTTCAGTATCTTCTTTTTTCTCCACAAGTTGCTCTTCAATAGCTAAAATCTCCTGGGATTTGTGGCATATCACTCCACTGATGTAGAAACCTGTAGTGCCCGCCCTCAAGCCCCTTACATGAGCAATCTTAAGTCACATGGGTGGTTCAGTGCCCAGTCAACGCCCTGTGAGGGAGGAGCAGAGGAATCTGCAGTCATATGGAGACACCGTAGCAGAGATGAACCTGGCTTCCTTCTTGAAGAATGAGTGGAATCTAGATACATGGCACAGAGTAGAGAGAAAAGATTTCAGAGTCTGCACAATTAGACCAAAAGTCTAGAGGCAGAGCGATGTGTCTGCAAAAGGGACTGGAAATGATCTCTCTTCTGGTGGAGCAGATTCTTCAAAGGCAGCAGAAGCAGTTATAATGTGCTAGGGTGGGTTGTGCTCTGAAGAACGAGACACAGTCACAGCTCTGGGATTTGGTGACGTCATTTCATCTCTCTAATGCTCATCGTCTCTGTAAGAAAATGGGGTTCACTACTCTCCCACAAGGCTGCCCTGCAAGGCACCAGTCAGTCCTAGAGTCCTGTGGTTGAAGCTGCTGTAGGATCTGCTCCCTGCTTTTCACCCACCCCCCTGCATTGCTTTCCTGGAGCTCTGTTCCCCACAATTCACTTTGGTGCCTGAGAGACATTTGGTTCCCTGGCATACTTGTATTGCCATTAAGCCATTTCATTTTACTAACTTATTGTTTAATATTCCTTCCACGATTCTTAAAGTATGGGAGGAATATTTAAAACTACCCACATTCCCATAGAAATGGGAACATGAATTTGAGAATATATTCAGGGACAATAGACATTGTAAGAGAGTTGTACAAAGTTATGTTTTGATAAGTTTGAAAGTTTTGGACAAACTTTGGATAGTGGGACATAACCTTATTCCTCGTTGAATCATGACTGCTGTTGAAACAGGGATTTTCTGCTGAGAAAAGGAGAAATCGCAAGAGATGAGATTTCATAAGGAATGACAGAGACTCTTTCTGAGGACTAGAATAGTGTTCGCTTGTGTGTGGGAGGTGAGTGGACACAGCTGAATCTTTACATAAATTAGGCCCCATATCCTGGATGCCTGCTGTCTCCACCAAAGAATGGTTTGTGAATACTATTGAAGAAGGGAAGGGTAGAAAGAGGAAGAAAAAGGAAGGAAGAAAGGAAATGAAAGAAAGGAAGAAAGGAGGAAGGCAGAAAATGAAGAGAAACCACATAGGAACTCGTACAGTTTTGAAGACTTCGTGTTGAAGCTACGTTGTATCATTTGGGCATAGTTACCCTCAAGGAAAGGGACCTTCATTTCACTTTGGGCTGGTCTTCTCTATGCCTTTCTATTTAGAACAGCTTACCCTTGTTTTAAATTACAAGAATATGGGGAAATTATTGTTTCTTTTTTTTATTATTGTTTTCACTGAGTGTTTTAATGAAATCATTAAGTGTTAACAATTTCCTTTGATATCTTCATTTCTACTCTAGGATTTAGTTCCAAAACTACCAGGAAATCGAAGTGGGTGTCAATGTATATACAGAAAGAACTAAAAAGTGCCTGAATAAGACCTGAGATGCTAATATGTAACAAATAATGGTAAAAAGTGACCTCCTCTTAGTAGAATCAATGTTATTAAAATAATCATGTTTTTTTTTCTGACTATTATACAGTGTTTTCAAAAAAGGTTTTTTTGTATTTTCAGAGAATTAAACCTAATTTATGGCCCAAAGGACATAAACCATAAAGTTGTGCATGATTTAGGAAGCAATAAATACCAGAATGTTACATATCAAAAGTCATGAGTGTAGCTAAAGTTATACTCAAGGTGAAGTAATGGCCTTAAATATTTCTTTCTGTGGAGGAAATAAAGGATAAGTTCAAATGAATAGAATGTAAAAATCTATAGGGGATGTCAGGATAGCTCAGCAGGTGGAGCGCTTGCTTTGCAACTATGAAGTGTAGGAATCAAATCCCAGGCCCGGCCTGTGCAAGCCCATATGCTGAACTTTGATGCAACTGGTCATAGGTGTTGAGATAGCTCTGGGCTCTCCCACACCTTCTCTCTCTCTCAAACAATAAAAATAATATATATTTAAAAAGAAAAAAAGTAAAAATCTAGAAATTAAACTTTTGAACAAACACAAAACCATTAGAAATTAAGTAATAAAGACAAAAACAAATACAATATTTACATTTATCATATAAATTATATATAACAATAATTACTAATTTATTTTGTAAATTAGTTTATTCATAAAATCTTTTCCGTTTTAATACAAAGAGGAATTACAGCAGTTATAAATGGGTGCTGAATTTAAGAATAGATCTAGAAACAATTAAAATTATGAGAGTTGTACAAAAGTATGTTCAAGTAACTTTGAAAGCCTCAGTGAAATGGAAATATATAAATTATATTTTTATATATTATACAAATATGTAATACAATATATATATTTGGGAGAATACAAATTACCAAAAAATTTTGAGAGTAATTAGGAAGAAAGTCATAGCCAATGATAAAATTAAGTAAATAACTAAATAAAATTGAAAAAAAAAAAAGGTTATTCAGCATATTCTAAAACAAATCCTGTTAATTTTAAACTGGTCCTAAATATAGAAAAATAATGAACACCTAATTTTATGATGCTCCACCTCTGATAAAAAACAGAAAGAGACAGAAATATAATACAAAAAAAAAAAAAATCTACAGACCTTCTCCACCTAGAAGTATAGGTACGAAAAAAGAAATAAAAGGATTTAACACTTCATAACATGAATAGTCTTCTCATCATGGTGGGCAGGCCCAGTGTGCATTTGAGAAGGAGGTGAGGAGGTCATTGCATTTGTTATTCTTTATCAGAAGGGGACTCACTCCTAGAAAAGTGGCAGGCAGGGGGAATAGCTTCATCAATTCTGTGGCAGAATAGAAGATCACAGAAACGATTATACAGAATGTGTCTTCACATGTGATTCTGGATATATTTGCTTGAATATAGGGAATGGGGTAAAAGTCATGAAATAGTCAAGCTTTATTTTTCTATTGCTTATACTATTTTTAAATTTAACATTCACGTCAAGGAACAATTATAAATCAGTGTTCTGTATTAAATATCTAATATAGACAATCCATGTGCTAGGCACTCTATGTGGTTCAAAGAAGTGAAATTAATTGTTAGTTACTACAAACCTTATGTATAAGGGGCACCTCTCAGGTATTTGTTAGTGATCTGGCCAGTTCTCTTTCTACCCTGGGTCATACCCATTTCAAAAATTTCTCTCTTCCCCAACTTCTCTCTTTCTTCTTCTTTCTCCTTTTCTCTCCCCACCCCCAACTCCCAGTCTCTCTTATTCTTTTTATTTTGTAGGAAGTTTGGTAAACAAGTTTCATCAAGAGAAGCTCGAACGGCACCGTTAGAGAGGAAAAAGCTTCCTTTAAGCTCCATCCTTAACGTATGAGTAAGAGCTGCTATTGTACCTGTGTGCGGTTCCCACGAGAGTTTCACTAAATGTGTCTCTGCCAATACCAATGACCGAAAGAGACCTTCCATTAACTTCTGAATTAGCCAAATGGGACAGCGCTTAGTCTAATATGTGTTATTTCATTTTCTAGGTTACTTGTTTTAAAGGAAATAAAGTATACTCATAG
Organism: Craseonycteris thonglongyai; assembly: GCA_004027555.1. Lineage (NCBI taxonomy): Eukaryota > Metazoa > Chordata > Mammalia > Chiroptera > Craseonycteridae > Craseonycteris > Craseonycteris thonglongyai. Next base: position 20,995 of record PVKE010019125.1, on the reverse strand, counting down.
GCTGTCTAAAACCATCCTGGGAGATGTGCATGGAAGGACTCCATCTACACAGTACTGGCTTCTGAGAAAGCTGGGTGCATGCCTAAGGGCCCCATTTAGCTTGGTGGATGCCTTTCTCACAGTAGGCAAAGCAAACCCCTAGCTCCAAAGAGCTTTGAGAGCAATTGCACATTAGTGAAAATGATGAGTGCTTATGCTGGAGTTTTAACATACTATGGGTAAAGGGGCTTTTTGTTTTTTTGTTTTTTCTTCTTCTTTTACTGATATCTCTTTTATTGCCTACGTGAGTTTTGCTTGGAGGTGGCTTTTCTCACAGTGGCCAGAATCTCTTGTCTTTGGCCTGGTATGACCAGCGCTGTGAGCAGTATAACCATCATCACAAGCAGATTGGAAACTAATGGACTGGAGCCAAAGGCTTCTGAAGAGGCAGCATGGTACAATGGAAAGAGAACCGAGCTCACTGCTAGGAGCCTGAGTTCCCTTGTCAGCTCAGGCATTAGTTAGGTGGGCACCCTGGGACAGAACTCCCTCCGTGCCTCAGTATCTTTATCTGTGAAATAAGGATAGTATATTTGCTGTGTGTATTTCCCAGGATTAGTATATTTGTCGAATGAGATAATGAATCTGAAAGTGTTTGCACACTATCAAGTACTACACACATTTAAATGATATTGAGGGTGCTATGGCATATGGAATGGTCCAACAGGTGACTGAGATCTTATAGGTATCTTGGCAATGTTTATCTAACTCTCTAGGATTTTCATGAAAGCAAAATTTGCTGAACAGAGTGCCATATATGCAGCTCTTTCTCTCTCTTTTTATAGCCATCCTCCACAACTGCCAGCCCTATTCATAGAACTCAGGAATGTGCCAAGGTTAGAAGACTCAGACATGGGGTGTGAGCCATAACTTCTAAATCAGTTCTGGAAGGATGCCAGACCATCAGTTTAGAAAAATGATTTCAGTGTCTTCCTAGGGACAAAGAATTACTTAGAGAGTATATCTTTCAAGAGCATGTTATTGAAACTTGGAGAAAAGAGTTTTAAACCCTGAGAACACTAGTATTAAAGGCACTCCAAATCAATTACAGCATATTTACTTGGATTTCAATGGGGGGGGGGGGTACCCTTTTCATTATTTGCAAGCTTCAAGAACATTAGAAACACTTTGCTCAAGACAGTGTAATATCCAAATCTGAAGTAGGTTGTTGTTTGTCCATTTAATCCACTTTCTTGCTTTTATCTTCTTCATGAAGGCAGAAGAGCACTTACATGTTTTTAGAATGCACAGTGTACCCTGAGTAGGCAGTGTACTTTTGGATAGTTTAGTACCCTTTGTCCCCTGAAGAAAACAAACACAAACACACACATGTTCTATTGTACTTTCCCTAACCTGGGGGTTCCATGGAGGCACCATGTTGGAATAGGAGCTGTGACAAGGACAGGTTTCGACCCCCGAGCTTTCCCACAGAAAGACCTAGTCATTTCCTAGTGCTTAACCATCATTCTGCATCCTTCAAGGAGAGCTGTCTTTGGGCTGTGAATAAAGGATGGGGATGAAAAACAAAGAAGCCTGAGGGAGACATGTTGAGAGGTGCTCAGTACCTTTAAGCTCTGTTGTCCACAAGGCATTGACAACCTTCAACTAATGCAAAGGCTTTCAGCGTGTTAGTGTCCATTGGCCAGAGGGTTGTCGTTGACTAGAGAGAGAATACCCACTTCTTCCTGGTTTCCTCACTCGTGAGTCTCTGGATGTGCATCTACCCCTTCAAAAGTGGCCTTTCGCCCCACGCCCTCCAAAGGGTCCAGTCTGCACAGCCTTTTTTTTTTTCGTTTTGACTCCTATTTTTGTTCCACTCCTCTGTGGGGAAAGGCTCATCCACTTTATTGGGTCCTGAATCTGCCGTGCCCACAGAGTGGTTCATGAGGCCTCCCTGTTTCATGCCGGCTTCCTAGGCCTTACATGTTACAGTGGTGCCTGGGCCCTAGCTCAGAATGGATGGATTCTTCCTCATCAACACTTGACTACATCTGTTGATACTAAGGCTTCTGGGTCCCACCTTCTAGAGTGGCATCTCTGAGACCACAGGCAGACTGAACAGACTCTGCCAGGCTTCTGAGCCTCCCTTCTTTCCCATTCTTTTCCTCTCACCGGAAGCATGATCTGCATTCAGTGCCTACCTCGCTATCATTATCTCTGTGACTGTAAGCTGGTTACTTCAGGCCTCTCTAGGGAGACAGCTCCTGGTCTTCTTAAGCAGGAAAGTACTTATAACTGCTACAACACACAGATCCCCTGGTTAAAATGATGTGCACACAGTATGGTTGAGAGTCCACATTGGTTTCCTGTCAATAGGGAGATGATGTCCCTCAGATGCCTTCAAAGACCTCAGATGACAGAAACATGGTTTCCAAGGTCACAGGGTATCAAGGATCCCAGTCTATAGAAGGAGAAGGTGCATGTGTGGACCCTGCACCCCATTCTAAAAGGCTCTGGCCCAGATGTGGAACATAGCACTTCCTCTTTGTCTATTGACAAACTAATAAATCCGTGTAGGCAGTGGGAGGGCTGAGAAAAACATTCTCCAGTAATAATTCCAAAGTATGGAAGGAGGACAGGAATTCTGGTGTACAGCCATGTCTGCCATATACCATGTCTTTGCCTTGGTTGCTATGAAGTGTAGAAGTTACTGCCGTGGCCCCAGTGTGCATTCTCTTCTGCCACTTATGAGTGTCATGAAATAAGAGCAGGTAACTTAGACAACCGGAGCTTCAATATTTTCACATTTAAGTGGAGACTGTTCAGTACCTACCTCATGGCATTATTGTGAGAACCAAATGAGTGAAGTCGCAGAGGGCTTAGGGCAGTGCAGGGCACCCATCACCACTCAGTAAATGCCTGTGCTTCTGCGTCTTCCTCAACCCACTCTAAGCTCCTGTTAAGACTCCAGAGTGAGGGTGACGATAGAATGGGGGTATTTATTCTCTTTTGATAACCTTTAAAGCCAGGTGCTCTGTACTTCATGACTGTAATAGTAGCAGTACTCTCAACCCCACTGGTTGAGCCTGCTTGAACCTGTCCTGGGATTGGTCTGCAGGGGAAATGCTTTCTACAGTCTGTGTCTTCTCCTCTTCTTCACGTGGACAGTTCTGCACAGGGGCCTGAAGGCTCTGTCTGCCCTTCATCCTCCACAGACATCCCCCCATACTATAACCCTCACATGTGAGAACCCAACTAACACACTTGACAAGTATTTCATATGTAGATACTCAACATAAGATGAAATTCTCCCCGGTTGTCTTTACTCAACCCCAAGGAGCCGTATCCTAGTTTTGTGTAACTACTTAGAGCTCATTTTCTGTAATACTCTGTGCTCCATTCTTCAGAGTACAGCCTATAAGAAGATGGGAAAACCTGTCATGCTGCTGGATTTGAGGCTTTTGGACCATAAAACATGTCAGCTTGGGTCAAACTTTGTAACAAAAGGACATTATGGAAGGCACCTGCTGACTCCCCTCTGACAACATGATTTGAGGGTTGACAAGTGGGTGTGTGCCTGGCACTGTGACAGGCGCTGAGGCTACCTAGACAAAGGCCACTCCCTTTCCTCAGAGGGCTCACAGATGGGCCAGAGATGGACAGTGAAATGGTTTGTCATTTCTCTTGATGAGTGCAAGATGAGAGAATGTTCTGGGTGCTGCCGAGGGCAGCAGGGAGCGCAGCTTGGAGAGGTGAATGCTGAGCTGCGTCTCAGAAGTCATGTCAGAGTTGCCCAGGGGCCTCAGGGAGAGGAAACACCCTCCAGGAGAAAAAGCAGCTGGTGTGTGGGTTTAAGGGCACAGTTATTCCCCCTGAGGGGCCGGTGGAGTCCTGTGGGGGTCCTGGAAGATGGGCACAAGCCAGCTATTACAGCCGCATGAGTGAGGACTGTAAAAGCTGCTATACCAAGTGGGACTGATTCCTTTTCAGGGTGTACAGAGCAGACGGCTCTTGCCTTCAGATGAATGGAGGCGTGCTCCAAACATCTGTAAAGTCTCCTAAAACCCAAATCTCGGGATGGCTCAATGGACATTTTAAAAAGTGCAGACATAGTAAATAGGTATTTTTCAATGTTTAGTTTTCTAGCTCTTGGTGACACAGGTTGCTGCTGCTTGTAAAAAATAGTATTTCCTTTTATTTGTTCTGGAAATATATTCATGAAGCTTCAAAGGATGCAGTACAATGCAGGGTATGTGGACAGACACTTCATAATGACAACCTAGAATCTGTTCATGATTTCATATTTAACTAATTCTTTAAAAGATCATAAATTTAGTCGTGTGTGTCCATAGCCTTTACCATTACATGCTGAAGTGTCTTGCCTCTTTATCTCCCACTCCCCCGTTCTTCCTTTTCTTTTTCCTCATCTGACCTTCCTCCTACTTAGTTGACCTTTCTCCCAGGTGGTCTCTGAACAGGTGGGCTTCAGCTTGGTGTGCCCTGAGGGGTGAGAGGCACTTTGACCCACACCTTCTGAACCCTTGGCTTTCCATGGAATCCGGGCTCCGTGGACACATGACCATCCTGCTCTATGGACACAGGGAACCCCTTCTCTCACTACTCCTGAGAACAGTTGGTCCTTATCTCAGTTCTAGAAGATGTCCCATAATCCATGATTCCATGGAGCAACTTAGAGTTTCTAGTTGCCTGTTCCCACCTAATGATGTGAGGTGTGTTTCTGGCTTCTTCCTCTTGTGGCCTTTTTGGGCAAGCTGACCCAAAACTGCTTGTAAAGGTCCCCTGGAGGAACTTGCTGTTCTCAGAGTCCCCCAAATAGTGGGCTCAAATCCTTCAAGTTAAATCACCCTCCTTAGGCAAACCTGAAAGAAGGAAAAATTCTGTTTACCCATTGAAAAATAGATTTCAGTGACATGCTTTTAAAATAGCATGCACCTTATATATAAAAACATTGCTTCACTTTCACTCAGCTTCCCCAAGAATGTATGTATTATGTAAAACAAGACACACCTGTTTAGATTCCCAAGGCTCCAGATCCTGTTACGTCTACTGCTGCCTGGTTCTTCCGCTACCGAAATAAATGTGTGAAAGCCATGCCACACACGGGGACATTTTATTTTAAACTATTTGGATACATATCATTTTAATTTGGGTTATGATCCAAGTGAAGCGGTAAGTGAACTCTTATTTTAAACCAAATCTATCTCTCTAAGGGGCCCCGCCAATTTTTTTCCTGTCATTGAAGAGTATGCTCCTTGCACCCTTTAAGATTCTGCTAAAACAGATATTTAAAAAAAAACAGGTAGGCTTCTCCAGCTCTGTGCTTCTTCTTTGTCTGCCTGGTGCTGTTGCAGGGCAAAGGGCATCGGAAAGTATTGGTCTTCACATGACGCTACCACCTTGCTCTTAGCGTCTTCCATCCCCACATGAAAGTTGCGGTTAAAAAACTCCCATCAAAGAGCGAGTCCCATTGAAAAGGCCAGAGCTGCCTGCTGGGCCGCGTTCAGAGCCAGGCCTTTTGTTTCAGTGGAGACTGACTCTCCTCCGCGAGCTTCCTGTCAGCGCAGGTGTGGGTTCTGACTGGCTCTCCGTGGAATGGGAGTGTGTGTTTGTAGCACTCACGTTTAATCAGTGCATTTATTCGGGTTTCTGAAGTAACAGGTTGAAACTGTTGAATGGAAACGTCCTGTTGGGCTAAACTGGAACCTCGTCCAGGGACCCCGTTTTAAATTTGGGTTTCCACACTTACCACATATTTCAGGATGGGAGTTTCCCCTTATAATTATTTTTTTCTTTTTTCCCTTTGATCGTTAGTTTGATAAGTATGTCCATTGTTGGAGAGAGTGGCTTCCTTGAAGGTGATGTATGTAGAGGCTACGGCAAGAGGCAGGTCTCTGGCTATTTGCATCCAACCTGGCTCTTCCTGTCTCCTCCCCCTCCCCCCAACCCCATCCAGCTCGAAGAGTGTGAGGGATTCATTCACAGCTGGGGGTGCCTCTCAGCTGTAGCCAGTGGGCACCTGCTGCTGCCAGTTCCAAAGGCTGGGCTGGAGGAGGCGTTGCATGCAGCACACAAAGACTCCCATGTCTCTGCATGTGTCACAGATATCTCTTATGGGATTCCAGCCTGCTATAGGTGGTTAGCAGGACGCTCACCTGCTGTATCACTGCTACGTGGCCCTCATTTATTCATCATCAACACTGTTCATCCATCTTCAATACCCAGGGTTTCAAACCACCCTTTGCTTAAGAGGCAGCCAGAACCCACACACAGTCCAGTTGTGAACAAGACAAGGCACGCCTTCCCCAAACTTGCCGTTGGGCCTCTCTTCCCTGGATATCCATTTTCCTTCAGGCCTTCTCATTCTGCAACCAGAACAAGTTCTCAATTTTAGAGCTTTGGGGAGTTCTGCACTGAACGCATCTTGGTTGTGGCTCTTCAGGGCAGCCCCGCCTTTTCCCGGATCCCAGCCCCTACTGTACCCTCCAAGTGGAGTGGTGCTTCCACTCTTCCCTGGAGTTTATCTATTGAACGTGGGCGAGGAGTTAAACGTTGACTTAAGGAAAGATGTTTCCTGCTGGAAGGCCTTTGAAATTCACCTGTTCTGTGCCATCACCCTCATTTTATAGATAGGAAAATTACTTTCAGGCTGATAATGATTCTTGACCGAATTAGTTTGGTGCCGAGCCAAAACTAGAATGCAGACTTCCCTGAGTCACCCACCTGGGCATTTTCTTTTATATCGCCCTGCACACAATATATCTACCCTTGAGGCTTTTACATTTTGAAGAGAATCAAAGTTTAGGTTCATGTTCAATGACAGAATGAATCAAACCCTGTACATGAGCTTTAGGTGTAAGCCATCAGATGCGAGTTTGTGTGTTAGTAAATACAGTGGCAACTTTGGCCTTCTGGAGACTGAAATTGCACAGGGCAGGCGAGCTTCTGGCTCTGTCCCTGAGCGGTGGCTTCCTGGGGCTTCCGCTACCTTTCTGCAGCAGGAGTCACAGGTTGTGCTACAGGAGTTCAACTCCCTGTTGTCTTTCCTGAGAAGTTTCAATCAGAAGTGCATTCTGTCTCCAGTGGTAATTATGCCTCATGAGAAAATTCAGAGGTGTGCTCCGAAATGACTATGTGAGGGCGGGAAGTCCCCCAGAAATCCTGACATCAGCTCCACTATATCAGCTAGCACCAGATTCATGCAAAGCTTCTCGGAGACAGCTACAAAAACTTTCATCATTTAAATCTTATTTCGAGTACTTTCCTCATTGAGTCTACCCAAACCCTCATTCCCCTAGTGACACATCCATGAAATGATGTACTCGCATTTCCACTTTGGGGTAGCAGTTCTAACAAGAATAGCTGATTTCTACCTGTGGAAGCTACAGTTTCTTTACACTGTAAACTGAATTTACAGCTTACCTTATAGAAAGACATGCTGCTTTTTTGAGATGGAGGTGTTCCTATGACATTTTTGTTGCTGTTCTGAAAATGAATTGTGCACATAATGATCTTTCTATTCATTCATATAATGCGCTAGTAATTTATAAAGCATTACAAAATACATTCTCTTGCGGGATTCTCAAAACCAGTCTGAAGCAGTTGAAACAGTTGGAGCCAGGATGCAGAGAGACAGGTGGAATCACGTTTCAGGATGGGAAGTGATGTTTTCTGACTTTCCAACACCGTGCTTTTACATTTTGAGAAGCAGTTACATGCTGGAGAACTTGCTAGCAGCTACGTGAAAGCTATTGTTATTGCACTACTCTCATTGTCCAGCAGGAGGCGATACAGTAAAAAATCAGCTTCTAAGTCCATGCAACTGTTAAACAACATAGCCTCCCACCAGTACCTTTCTCTCATCACGCAAGTGTCAGTTTCCTTCCACTTTAACCCCACTTCCTTTATACTCTAGACCTCCTACTTTATTAAATCTTGATTTTGAAGTGGAAGAACGGTACACACGTTGAGGACTGATACTGATATGTAAATTTTGCCTGATATTGTGCTATCTTCATTCATTAAGGAAAAAAGAAAAAAACAACTTTGAATCACCTTCTATGATGTGCTAGACACTGTGTAGCAAGGAAAAAATATAATTGGACCAGAACAGACAGTTCCTTCTTTCATGCAGCTTACATTCCTGGGGGTGAGGACAGCTAATCTGTCATTCAAGCGTTTTGCTAGTAAAGAATAAATTCTAAAATCAGTTAACTAAAGCAGAAAAGAAATGTATAATTGCTGCCAGAATCAGAAGGGAGCTTAATAATCAAGTTCAAGTTAAGAAACGAGCAATATCTAAAGGAGGTCTGGCCGATGGCAGCATGGGTGAGTTCCTGTGCAGGGGCGTCTGGGTAATGTATACCGTTGCTGTCTTGGGCGTGGGGTGTCATTGTAGCCCTGTCCTCAAGGCTGGCACCCTCCATAATTTCTCAGCCATCCCGGTGTCTTTGTTGTACTTCCCTCAGTTTTAAAATCTTGGGTAGCAATGTTAGATTGTCTGAGTCTATACTCTAGTTGCTAACAGTGTGGAAAGAGATATGTGAGCCTTTCATACCTGGAGTGGAAGGCAAACCTCGTAGCAGCCCACCCCTGCTATTCTACCTCAAGCATCATGTTCTCTTGCAATTGTGAAGGGCCATGTGAGTCATGACAGGTATTTAAAAATATTATACTAAGTGCAACAGGAAGCCACTGAAGCGCTTTAGGATAGAAGGTGATATGGGTCCGTTTACATCAGGAAAAGAGATTTCAGTGGCATTGTTGAAAGTCTAAAACAGAAACCTGACAGCAACATGCTTTTCACAAACATTTTAAAACTAACTTTTAATCATTTATATTTGAATTATAATTGTTAAAATAATGCATATATTTGCATTAATTTAGGCTAAGTAATGCTAGAAGCTATAACAATCTTAACTCTTAGTAGCTTTTTTTTTTTTTTCTTATTTACATAACATCCAATGCAAGTATTGCAAGTTAGCAAGTTTTCTTTAATATGGTCCCTCAGGGACCCAGGCTTCTTCTACCTGATGAAACTACCATCGCTTTCAGCTTTGGATTCTCTCACTGCTGACGTGGTATATGGCAGGAGCCAGGGAAAGAGGGAGGATAAAGGAGCATGTGATAAATTTTATGAGCCAGGCCTAGAAACGGCTCTATTACTTTCTGTCACATTCCATTGGCTACAGCTCAGTCATGGGACCATCCAATTGTAAAGGAAATTGGGAACTGTAGTCTGTGTGTCCAGGAAGTAGAGGGAACAGGTTTTCAAGAACACATAACAAACAGCCTGTGGCATACAGATAAGTTAAAGAGTTATAGGTACAGAAGGCTTAGAACAAACACACAAAGTCAACTCTTTTCCACTTGCCTAGGCCCTTTTCAGTCTTCAGAGTCAACTATAATACCTCCAACTCTTTTTGAGAAGATGCGACAGTGAGCATTACCTTATACTCAGCTGTATTCAGCATACACATTGGGAAGCAGGAGAAATTCTGCATTTGAGATTGCGAACATAATTCTGGGTCAAGAAATAAGAGTTCAGTGAGCTATGTCTCCAGCCCCTTGGGCGGTGGTGTCAAGGTTTCCCTAACAGTCTAGAGCAGGGCGTCTCAGTCTCAGCATTGTATGCATTTGGAATGGGATCATTCTTTCTGTTCGGGGTAGTCCTGGGCACTGTCAGATGTTCAGCAGCACCCTTGGCCTCTATCCACTAGATGCCAGTAGTACTCCTCCCCCTAGCTGTGACAATCAGAAACACCCTCTGACGCTGTGTATGTGTCCTGGAGGGTAAAATCTCCCTTAAGAGCCACTGCCAGATGGATTTCACATGGGGACCTGGAGAGAGGAAGGGGGTCTGGTTACTATGAAGGTGATGACACTGCTGAGCTATAGACAAGAATTTCTTCCCCTTAACTTAATACCAGGCATGTCCAGCCTGTGGCCCAGGGCGACTTTGAATGAGGCCCAGCACAAATTCTTAAAACATTATGAGATTTTTCTGCCTTTTTTTTTTTTTTTTTTAAGCTCATCAACTATTGTAGTGTTAGTGTATTTTATGTGCGGCCCAAGACAATTCTTCTTCCAATGTGGCCCAGGGAAGCCGAAAGGTGGGCCGCCCCTGGCTCACACCGAGGAGAAGGATGAGGATGTGCAGGACTAATGCTGATGGCGTGCTTGGAGTGGAAAGCCGCGTTAGGTGCTTTACCTCTCCTCTGATTTGAGCATCAAGCAGTCACTTTCTCCGTGACTTTCTCCATCCTCCAGGTCTCACTCCTGTCACACCTGTTGGCTAGACCCGTGACAGCATTTCAACAAAAGTTAGCAGTTGGAGGACAGACGGGGCTGTGTGTCAGCCTGATTTATCTGCTGTAGCCCAAACCATCTTTGTCTTTTTTTTTATTTATTTATTTTTTTCTTTCTGAAGTGCAGCCCCCTTGTGGATAAAGACTGAGTCTACATCTCTGATTCAGCTGTCCTGGGGAGACAGAGACATTAAAGAAGAATTAAGAATGAAGACAAGTATATTGATCTCCCTCACCAATCTCCTCCAACCGATACTTCTTAATCACAGAACAAATTGGAGTCCTGGTACACTACTTTAATGAGCATCCATTCTATTTCTCAGTTCACATGATGGGAAGGGAAGCTAGCTTCCTGCTTCCCTACCTGCTTCCTCTTTGTGTTTGTGATTCATTTTCTCATATCACATATATATTTCATTTTATGTATACATGCATACATACATTTTCACATTTTAATATGTGTTTTGCTATAGCATTGGAGGTTTATTATTGTAGATCATCATGAGGCACCTGAATATTTTGCAAGACAATGAGCCTCTAGAATCTTGGTATCTGAGGAACTAATTTTGTGCAGCAGGAGAGGAAAAAAAGGAAAGAAAAAGAAAATAGTAACTATACATCTGGTTTCTAGACAGCAATAGGTTGGCATAACTTGTTCCAGTCTGAGTAAATTCAGTGGGTTTCTATTATGCAGTGCCTGCTTGAAATATGGAGCCAAATCAGAGTCATCCTTTAAATTAAAAACAAACCCCATGGCTTTTGCAGCGTGAATATGTGTGCCGTATTTGCAACTCTGTTCAGGTGAAACCAACTCTTTCCCCAAGACGGTGGGCAGGCAGGAGAGCTCTTAATGCAGAAGCATAAATTTCTCCCTCCTTCCAAATGATATTTTATAAAATTGTAAAGGAAATTGACACCCTAAAGTGCCTGGGTAATGCCAAGTCATAAACTTTGTACTATAAATTGGAGAGCTGAGGTAGGCGTGTGTTTTGAGCAGCAGTCTGCATACCCCGAAACTGGGTCCATGTTCCCAGGTCTGTTTCTGGCTTTGTGTCACCCAGGGGAAATCAGTACTTTTGTCAGGGCCTGGATCGCCCATCTCCAAAGTGTGGATGTACACTTCCCTCTCTCCCTTTCTCTGTCCCCAGATATACCTTGCATTACTGGGTATTCAAAAAAATAGATGAGCCAGTGTTTATGAAACACTTTGAAACTCTTAGAAAATAATCTTATGCAAGCCTGAGTTGTTATCAACTGTATTGTTATCCTTATTGTTACGACGTACATGCTGTTTTGTGTTAGCAAATTACATACAGTAATTACCTGAGTACATACAGTAATTCAAGTACCATCACCAGTACTTGACATTAGTATTTCACATCAACTTGCAGGGCAATAAATTTAACGCTAGGATTCTTGCCCTTACCATGTGGTTATATGCTGAGGGCTCAGGATTTGTTAGACACTGTAATTAAGAGAATTTTAAGCCATATCTTTCAGGGGCTTCATAATTTCCAACATCCTCTCTCTAGCAATAGCCTTGTGCTATAAGAAGATCCTAGAATACTAACGCTGCCAGAAATGTTTATATGTATCTTTAATGATTCCATTTTGCAAATAAAGAAACCAAGGCTCAGAACGATCAGTTGGCTCTCCCAAAGCCATGTAGTGAGTTAGGATGTCAGAACTGGAACCCAAGACTCTGAATTTTCATTTTAATCTTCTTTTCATTGCCCTGCACTGCTTAGGAATGGCAATATAGAAAATAATGGAATGGAAAGGTAGGTTGTTCAGCTTGGTTGTGAGATTCCTCAAGAGTGATAGTGCCCCAGTTTGTCAAGGGGTTAGAAACCTTTCCCAAATGCACTCTCTAAGAGTAATTGAGGTTGACAAGAAAGATGGAGACCAGTATGAACCCTGTGGGTTAGAGATGCAGAGGCATGGCTGGAAGACTGCAGGGCGGGTTTCCCAGACAGCCTCAACATCCTCGATGTCTTTCTATTTCTGGGAAGAAAATGGGTAAACTCCATTGTCTACCACCTTCACAGCTGGAGTGTAAATGACAGCTGCTAACCCTGGTACTTGGGTGGCGTTTTCTGTAGCAGACACACCGGAGTTAACTGTTGTGTGGTGGTGATTGAGTATTTGGGTGGATCCCAGTGGAGTAATATGGCAGCTGCATCACTGCCTATGAAGCAGTGATTCCTGTTACCGTGTGGAAACACTTATGGTTGACAGATATTCCCCAGGTGGTCCGTGGGCTAGTCTTTCATTATATGATAATTTTCTTCATAATGCAGGACTATGCCTGGCATGAATTAGTAATGTACTTATGATATCTTATGCAACTCAGATAATACCAATTTGATTTCTATTATGGCAGTGCATCTTCCCATTTTTTTCTGGTAGGGAATTCTTCTTATCCAGTGGGTTGTCAGATACCACTTTTGCTTTAGTAGGCTAAGATTTAAGCCAAAAGACTGATTTTTGGTAGGGAGATCCATATTATTCCTAGGAACATGGAAGAGTTAATTTATAATATGACCCTGAAGTTCAGTAGAGTATTAAGTATACTAGACTAGAAGGCAGAGAACCACAAAAACTCTTACTGACTTATCTACCAAGTAGCTCGGTCATGAAACAACTTACTTAACATTTCAGGGCCTCACCTTTCTAGTCTGTGAAATGACAGAATTTGCTTAAGTCAGTTCTAAAGTCCCCTCTAGTCATAAAATTACAGGACTCTAAGTGAATTGAAAATTGATGGTACAGTTTAGGAGGCATCTTCTTGGAATATGGAACTTCTAGAAGATAAAATTGCAGTACTTCTGAAACACATACATTACAGCAAATGACCAAGAGTCAGAGCCCGGAAGTATCGAACTTCCGAGGTGTGAGATAATAGCTTTATTCTTACGCTGTTACCAAACCACACTTCTACCAAAAATGACGTGAATTTTCAACCATAGGTGCTAAGTGACGACATAACAAAACATTGGGCATTGCAGGCTGTATCAGCATTTCTCATGCCACGTTGGAGGATAGTGGGCCATTGGAGAGCACTCTGAGGCATAGACTTGCTGAGATGGGTGTTTGGTGGTAAAACATCACTTAAAAAACATTTACTTGGTGTGACTGAAAATTAAAAACTGATTGTCATGTGGCTGATGGGATCCATCTTATTTTTATCATCTCATTCCACATACATAATCACACACACACAATCAGTGGGGTAGCTCTTTGATCTGCCATGAACTTGACAAACAGAGAGTTTGCCTCTCATAAATTGGGGCCACACAGGAAGTGTCTTGGGATAGGGAACTGTGTTGCAATGTGCCATCGCAACATAGCATTTCTGTGACAGAGGGGTTCCCTTATTGCCCAGTGCAGTCACCAGGGAGGATTCATTATGTGTGTGCCTCCAGCTCTGAGGTTTGAAGCATGAAAGCAGTTTTGGGAGCGGTTGTGGAAAAACCTCTCTTGTTTCTGCAAAGCCATCTTAATCATGCCTGCCTCTTTTCTTTGGGCTGATTTACATAGCAGTGTGACATTTCATCATTAAGGAAGCAGGTCCCAATCTTCTGTGTCTTTTTCTTGGCTTGTCTGGCAAGCAATTCTCTTTTGCAAGCTATGAAATCCTTAAGGAGGACTTCCTGGCAAAGGAAAAATCCTCAGTCATCCAACAGTCTCTCACTTTTCTATTTTAAAGCTTGGCCATGCACATATGGTTGGGCATGTGTGTCTAAGCATTTCTTCCACATTGACTAACTTGAGCTATTTAATAGATTGTGCTGGCCGTGGGCCTCTACCGCGAATCCTGTGATGCACTTCTCCCTCCCTTGGGAGGCAGGAGACTGCCTCATGCCCTTGCCTTTGCGCTGTCCTTGTAATCGCCCTCTCTGGTCCTGTTAGAGCATGAAAGTTAAAACCCGCTTCTCTGCTCATTGTCTTGCAATGAACATAGTCTCTGCTCTCTTACTTCCCTCAGAAAAGTGAGATCTCCAAATATCTTTGTTAATGTCCCAGCCAATGCACTTTCCTTGGGGCTTTGCTAGGGATGTTCTTCCCATTCCTCAGAACCAAAGAACTTGAAGAGGACCTGTCTGCCCTATGTTCTTTAAGACTGAATGGATGTGTGTGTGTGCGTGCATGCACACATTTAACATGTTTAAACCTTAACTTTTTTCAAAACTTGGAATTTCTTATTTCCAATGATTCCAAGCACAGATATAGGGCCTTGGAGGTCCTTAGTACTGATGGTTGAAGTGAATTTGTAAACAAAGCTGGGTTCTGCCAACTTTGCTCCTTCTGCCAGATCATAAAGAATGGGACCGAAGGGACAGAGGAGAATAGTGGAGGCTCCCCTCCCACCCCGCCGAGCCAGTCCCCAGCTGGGCCTCCTCCTTCCATGCAGCCCAAACCCCTATGGTTTTCTCAGCCATTTAGCAACTCCAAGAAGGCGGCAATAGGATACTCCGTGACCCAAAAGAATGACTACCCCGACGGAAGGTGAACCCACAAATAGTCACATTCTGTGCCTCGACTGTTTGGCAGTGTCTCAAATATCGGTCCTGTAGTAAGAACACTGATATTATCCTCCTGCTGGGCTGGCCCCCAAATTTCATTTTTTGTTGCATGTTACCTATGTCCCCTGAAGTCTATCACAAACAGCACGAAGGAATAAAACTCCCTGCTGTGGGTATTTGGTAGATCTCCCTCCCCACCAAAGTGATAAGCCCTAAAGTAAAAATAGTCCGTAGAGTTGTGACAGATGGGGATATCGGGGTTACCTTCTCGGAGGGGTCCTTTGGCAGCATAAATGGTTTTAAACTTTATATAAAATAATGCTGCTACAGTAAATGGGAAGAACCTGTTCTCATTTTTGGACTCCAGACCAAGGTAAACATAAACAGGCATTAAAATGGAATCTCTATTTTTAAGTTACCTTTCTCTTTCCAGAAATTGCATCAGAATCAAATGACACACCATTCTGCATATCTTTTAAGGATGTAGCAACCTCCAAGCATAATCCTCAAAACCATTACTCTCCCAACTGCTAGTCAGATGTATACTGTCTGAAGGCACTACTGACATTTTACTTTGATTCTAAGAGCTCAACTTTGTTAAAAATGGTCAACTTGGATGTCATAATACATTTAATGGCTCTTGCTTTCATTGGGATCTCTGGGAGGAAGATATTTAAAGTGGTGTGGCCCCCTTTTGTCAGTTATTTTATTACGTTTCCCCACCCTTTAGAAAGCTCTTGCTTTATTTTGCATCTGTCACTTTGCTTTTAGTTTGGTACTTTTCTAAATTCAGATGTGCCACTTAAGGACATCAGCACCGAGAGCCTCTGAATACGAGGCATCACAGAAAAAGGGCATATGATTTCGCAGACTGGCTTTTCAAAATGTAAGGGTAACCCCGGAGGGACGCGGGGCATGGAGGCCAGGGTGCTTCTTCTCAGCTCTTCTCGTACCCTGTGGCTGCGAGTGAGGAAGCCAGGTCATGAGCCTCCGGGTCCTCACACACTGTCTTGGCCTGTTCCTCCTGAAAGCGCCGAGGGCTGACGGGCAGCAGTGAGTGCTGGGAGGCGTTTCAGTCCCTGCCCGGCTAACACCTCATCCTTGCACGGCCCTAAGTCTACACCAGGCCCTGTTGTGAAGGCTTCACATCTGCCTCCTCGTTCCACTTTGTGAAAGGGGTCTGAGGTAGGAATGGTTATTTTCTTCATTTTACCAGTCAGGAAACTGAGACAGAGAGTGACTATGTCGTCTGTCACCTCACAGAGCCGTCAGGCCATCTGCTACCAGAGGCCAAACCCATAACTGCTCTGCTGACCCTACTTCATTAATGGAAGAAGCTGGTAAGTCAGTTTTAAATGCTGAAGTGTACTGTCCTTGGACTACCAAGCCCACAGGTCACCTTTCCTACAGTAGTGCACATGACTTCAGTTTCCTTTTCCTTGTTTGAGATGATCTTCTCTGCTCACTTCCCACGACCATCGTGGGGTTAATTTTTTTTTTTTAACACTTTCTTGGAATTACAAAGGTATAATTCCTAGGCCTAGAAAAGTCTGTCTCTAAAGTAAACATACCCACATTGGAGTTAAATGCATGATCTTACTTCATTTGTAGCTTATTACTTTATGGAGCAATCGAGTTCAGGTGATTGGAAATAACCAGAATTCAGATGCTCTGACAGTCCTTCTCCATTGTATGTCAATTCAGTCATGCACAGTATACCTGGGGATATTAAGATAGAATACAGTGTGTCTACTTTGGAGCTTTTATTTTGTGGAAATTAATTTTTTTCCAAACATTAGAGAAATTGAGTAATATTTACTCTTCTAATAAATACTTATTGATCCTAACTGTGCATATAGAACTATGCTAGAAGAGTCAGGGGTCATGATGATACATAAATAAGGGTATCTTCCTTTTGTGGGATCATGGACTAATGGGAAGAGATGATGAAACATGGAAGCCCATAAAACAAAAGAAAAAAAGAAAGTCATAAGCAAGTAAACATAACAAATTATTACACCTGAGTGGTTTAAACACACATTTCTCTGAATTTGAGAGAAAAGGAAGTAAATAACTAACATTTATTGTGAAACTATGCTATTCGATGTTCTTTCTTACTGTGTTTTTGATGTGATTATCACTGTAGCTTTATAAGGCAGCTGTAGCTACTTACTTATTTTACAGTCAGAGATGCCAACTTATCGAGAAAAGTGCCTGCCTTGCCAGAGGTTGAACAGCCTGTTTTCTCCATGATTCTTACAATGGCTTTTCAAAATATTTGGTGGTAGATTTGAATTTTTGAAGACAGGTCATAGTAGAATGGTCAGGGAAGCCTTCATGGAGGAGGTAGACATGAGCCGATCAAGATAGAGAACATATGGGCAGGAAGAAGTCAAATGATTGCTGTCAGGAATCAGTAGGAATTAGGTGATGGAGCAAAGACCCCACACACCTTAAGGCTAAATACTGGTGGAACATTTATTTCAGGGAAGAGTTAGAGATAATGTTAGAAGGAAGCACCAAGTTAAGTTAGCATCAGTAGGAACTAATGATGGTAAAGGCAACCACAGCATGTGCACATGTGTGTCCACCCCCCCCACACACACATTTACCAAACTTTCAAGCATATTGTACATTCAATCTGAAGCATAGCACCAATAATATCTCCACTCTACATTAGATTTATTAAACATTTTTCATATTAAGACATACAGGTTATTCCTGTATGTCTCCTCCTCCTTGTTATCATTTATTGAATTTGTCTTTGGTGTAAATAAACTATGTCAACCCCAAGCTTGCCTTACCCCCTTGTCATCCAGGTCATCACTTGCTTCACTTGAATAGGTCCAGTAAGGGAACTGATGTGGACACAGATGTGTGGGTTGCATTCTGCCAGAGTTGCCAAGGGGTCTGGAAATGGCAGGTGGCAACTGCCCATTCTTCTCTCTGGGACATGCATAACTTTCTGAAAGTCTCCTCCACCTGACTTTATAATGTCACATTCTAAAATATTCAGGTTTTGCTGTTCTCTCCATAAAAAATTAATGGGCATGAAAGTAATATCGTGTTTACTTTAAAGCAACTATTTTCTACATTTTAATTAAAAGTTGTAATTCACCACCTTTTGACCAAGTTATCTTAAATCTTTGTCTTATTGGTAATGGGTATTGGGCTAGATTCAGAGAGAAATACAAGCATTACTTAATGCAAACAGTAAAATCTCAGCCTTTCTAGAGATATGGTTCTGCGCACTTCATGTGCTGCACTAACTCTGCCTTTTTAATTAGAACTATCCTCCTGCTTATGCAAGAATCCTGGGAAAGGGGCATTGTCTTATTCATTATGTATTCTACAAGAATCACAAGTGGACGAAACCAGGCATTACGACGACTGTTGTGTTATTAAAGCACTTTAATAAGGCTACTTCCTCAGTAGAGTGAACTTCACAAATACTCATTTCTTTTTCAAGAGGTGGGAGCTGCATGGAGCAGGGTGCTGGGTAGTTCTCTCAGCATGAGCAAAGCCCTCTTTTTGTGTGTATTTTACAGATTTCTATGAGTGTACTCCCAGGACTAGTTCCTCTTCTTACTTTAGAAAGTGATGTCCTAGAAAGTCTTGGAATTTCTATTTTAATCCTGTTGGCCATAAGAGGAAATAGTTTAAAATAATGATGTAGGGAGAAAAGTCTATAAACAAAGATTCGCTACATTTGGGACATTTCTATGCAATACTGTCCTGCTGTGTTTACCGTCTATTCTCAACCCCCACCAGCTAAAAAACATATTGGTTAAGAATTCAGTCTGTCATGATTTTTACTAAAAATAAAATCTTTAATGATACTAAAAATGTCTTTTAAGAAAGGAAATGGAAGTAGTGAAGAAGGGTGGGAGGCAGGAAAGGAGGGAGAGAAGAAAGGGAAGGAGGATTAAAGAAAGAGAGAGGGGGGAAGGAAGGAAGGAAAAAGAAAGATTTTATTTTAAGGGGGCCCACCCAATTGCAGCAGAGCAAAGACTTATCTATATGCATTACTTTGGTTTCAAATTATTTTTAGCATAGCTTTTATTGTACTCATTGTTACATGCATAAATCTTTAAAGTAATACGTTTTGTAAGAAATGGTCATAAAAATTTACAGCCAGTAACTTTCCCCCTGTCCCTTACAATGATATTCTACTAAAACCATTAAATGGTTCTCATTAATGCCCTTTAAATGATTGTGTAATGACCCACAATCGCTTGTAAGTGAACAACCATTAAAGAATTACCAGTTCTTAGCGTGCTTTTAAGTACAGCTTAAATACGTGGGAGGTAACATATAATATATTAGAAAAAGTATTAAATTTGAAATAGTAAAAACATGATCATCACAAAAGAATGAGTAGGTGTGCAACTCTACCCTGCAATGACCACGGTTCCCACTGAATGCATTATTATAGTAGATTTTACAGCGTTTGTTCTTTTCCTGTATTGAATCTTTTCCTCTTTATTTCTGGGATTAAAAATAATAATACTGAAACCCTGCCACAACAGGAGTGAAAGTGCATATGAAAGCAAATGGGGAAAATAATTAAAGCCATGTGTAAGAGACAGCAACCTATCTGAACAAAAAATGAACAGTCTATCCCCCAGATATTTCTACAAGAGGGCAAATATTCACTTTTTTCATAATCATACAGATATTTGGTATGGGATAGTCTAAGTGCTTGGATGATTGCATTTTTACACTTCAAAGTATTCTGCATTATGAGAATATGGTCAAAGACAGTAAAAAATAATAACTCATATTGAAAGTGTGAGGTCAGATTAATCTCCTGCCATTCCAGACATGTTTTGTAGCAAGCTTACCCACCCATATAGAGTTGGGCAGGTGATTTACCCCAAAGTACAAATGTCAGGTGAAGAGTTTGGTGACATTTGTTTTTGAAGTTCTTTTACTCCTAACAGACCTTCTTTGTACTCAAATGCCACTTATGGTGTTGTGACAATAGAATCAGGTCCACAGACACCTTATCACCAAATAGGGCAAGGCACAGGGAGAACATGATGCTGTATTTCACCAGGGACAAGAGGAATCAAATTTATTTACTTATTCATTAGAGGGAGGAGAGAGATGAGGGCGGGAGCAATTTGGGGCCAGAGGCACAGCTACATAGTTTCCTTGTGACATTTAAAAACTCAGGTCAGCATTGAATTGCCAAGCTGGTATCTTCTTGGTCTTCTTGGATTGTTGACACACTATGTGTTCTGCTCTCCAACAGGCTGATTACCTCCACCTGTGTATCCATGCTTTTCCTAGTTGCTTCCTCTGGTGCAGTGAGCCAAAGGCAAAGAGGTGATTCCTAATTTTACAAATGGCGAAAATAGACTTAATAAAGGGAATCAGACTTGTTTCTTTGTGTTATAAAAGTCTCAGCATAACTTTCACTTCCCCTGGGGACCCTTCTCTAGTCCCACACACTTGTTCCCATGATGATTATCAAATGCTTGCATAAGCCATATGAGATCTGGGAGGACAGGAACCATGTCAGTCCTGTTCATGCCTGGGTCCCTTGTCCTTACAGAGTGCCTGAAAATGCTGGGATCTTAAATAAATACCAGGTTATTAAACTTGCCCACAAGGGTTGCAAAATAAATTCTACTGGTCAACCAAAACTGGATAATTCTAAATAGGTCACTGCTCAAAAACAAATCAAAGTGGGAAATTTACAAAGTTGTCATTAGAAAGTAGAAATCTGGGCCTATCAAGACTGAAATAAATCTCAGGCATTCTGAAGTAGCTTCTTCTTGTGCCCTTCCCTCTCTTCCATGTTGGCCCTGCTCAGTTTCCATAGGGGCTCTTTCAAGCCACTATGCTTCTATGTAGTGTTCTCAACTTCTCCATTCCTCTTCCTTGCCACAAAGCCCTATCCCTTCTCAAAACTGCTCTACAAGTTGCTACCATTTTTTTTTAATTTTATTGTTAAATTTATTGGGGTGACATTGATTGGTAACAATTAGATAGTTTCCGGATGTACAAGTCTACATCACATCACCCATGCATCGCATTATTTGCCCACTACCCATCACCATATATCTGGTGTCCACTCCTGCTTCCCCCACCCAACTCTCCCTCCCCCCTTCTCCCTCCTCTCCAGGTAACCACCAAACTATTGAGTGTGTCCATAAT
>PVKE010019124.1:0-28784 GCA_004027555.1 Craseonycteris thonglongyai | reverse complement strand
TTATCCAGTCATCTATCGAAGGGCATTTTGGTTGTTTCCATGTTCTGGCCACTGTGAACAGTGCTGCGATGAACATGCGGGTACAAACATCTTTAAAGATGAAGGTTTTCAGGTTTTTTGGGTAGATGCCCAGTAGTGGGATGGCTGGGTCATATGGTAATTCCATTCGTAATTTTTTGAGGAATCTCCATACAGCCTTTCATAGTGGTTGTACCAGTTTACATGAGAATATTAAATTTAAAATCTGTTTTTAAGGTTGATTATGTGATATGTACAAAAGAATCCATAATATATATATACAATATTGAAATAATTATAAAGCCAACACCCAACCAACCAATACCAAGGTCTAGAAATAGCAACGCCCCAGAATTTTTCCCACATGTATTTCACCAAAGGCATTATCCCCCTTTCTCCCTACAGGTTACCATACTCCTGACATTTGTGTGATCATTTTCTGACTTTTTAAAATAATTTATGATCTGTATATACCTAAATACTGAATATTTTGCCTGTATTTGCACTTTATGTAAACAGGATCATGCTCTTTGTATTATTTTGTGATTTTTTTGTTCAGTATTGTAATTTTCATCCAGATTGTGTGCAACTAGTTCATTCAGTTCCCGTGTTTTCTAGTATTTTATTCCACAAGCATCTATACTTAATTTATTCATCCTACTATTGTGGGACATTTGGCATGTTCCAGCATGGAGATGTTACAAATAATGCTCCTGTAAACATTATTGTATGTGTCTCCTGGGATACATGTGCAAGAACTTTTCTAGGATATATGAGTGGGAGTGGACTTGCTTGACAGTAGTACATGTGTATATTCAGCTTAACTAGATAATGCCAAACTGTTTCCACAGGGATTATTCCAATTTACATTCTCACTGTTGCATATAAGAGTTTTTAGGGAAGCCGGGATGGCTCAGTGGGTTGGGCGCTCACTTTGCAGCACCAGGGACTAAGTATAGAATCCTGGCCCCGGCCCGTGCAGAACCATGTGCTGAACTGGGAGCTCCCCCAGTTCAGTTCTCTCTCTGTCTCTGTATATATATATATATATATATATATATATATATATATCTGTGAAAAAAAACAATTAAAAAAGAAAGGAAGAAAGAAAGAAAGTTTCTATTTGCTCTACTTCCTACTAGTTGTTTTTTGCAAGAGAATGAAGTTGGCAAAATGTTATTAATGATTCTGCTTGTGGGATTATAGATGATTTATTTTTTCAGATTTTTTTTTATTGTTTTTTGACAGACAGAGGGACAGACAGAGAGAGACAGAGAGAACTGGGAGGGCCCAGAGCAGTCTCCATAGTTGACAGCATTAATTTTCCATATAGTTTCACTCCACAGGTGGGCGCGGGGCTGCACAGGGCAGGAACTGGGCCAGGAGCCACCTGCATAGGCCCCAGCAAGAACTGAACTGGGGACACACCCCAGTTCAGCATTTGGGTCCTTCTGGGTCAGGGTCAGGATTCGATCCTCTGGCTCTGGGGCTGTAAAGTGAGCGCTTAACCCACTGAGCCATCCCAGCTTCCCGTAGGAGATTTTTATATTTTTAATACTTTCTAAAATATTTACATTTAGCCCTTCAATGGCCACTCCATTTCACTCATAAGTTTTTACAGAAAATCTTTGCAAGGATTGTTTATACTTACCATATACATTTTTTTTTCTTGAACCCAATTGAGACAGGCTTTTGCCCTTACAACTACACTAAAACTGCTCATATCCAGATCACCAGGTCATCAGTGGATCAATCCTCATCTCATTTGACTTAGCAGTAGCTCTTCACACAATTAATCGTTCTTTACGCCTGAAAATACTCTTTAATTGGCTTGAGGATACCACACTAAATTGATTTTCTTGTAGATTGCTTCTTCTCATTTTGTATAGCATTTGTTACTTCTGTTATTCCCGCCACTATTTCTCTCCCAAATTTTTAAACCTACAGAAAAGTTGAAAACAGTATCCCCAGAATTTTTCATTAACTTTTTTCTTGATTATAAAAGTAATATAAGTTTTGATGATCATACTGTGGTTATATAAGATGTCATCATTGGGAGAAACTGAGTGAAGTATATAGGGAAACTCTCTATATTATTTTTCCAACTTCTATGTGAGTCTAAAATTATTTCAGGGGATTCTGGGATGGCTCAGCAGGTTAAGTGCTTGTCTTGCAGCCCCAGGGTCCAAGGATCGAATCCCAGTCCCGGCCCATGCTGAACTAGAGTGTGTCCCCAGTTCAGTCCTCACTGGGGTGAGTTTCCTATGTCGGAGGCCCTACTAGTTCCTGTCCTGTGCAGCCCCGCCCACCTGTGGAATGAAACTATGTAGAAAACCAATGACGTGCAACTATGGAGATTATTCTGGTCCCTCACCCTTCTCTCTGTCTCTATCTCTCTCTTTCTGTCAAAAAAGAATGTAAATGTTATCAACCAATGTCACCCAATAAATTTAATAATATTTTTTTTTAAAAAACACAATAAAAATAAATCTTTAAAATTATTTCAAAATAAACTGTTCTTCTTAAAATAATATATCCCATTGACCAGATTTTATTTCTTGACCTTATTTTATTGAGTTCCTACGATACACCAGATACTATTCCAGACCCTGGGAATATAGTAGTGACAAAATTGACAAAAGTCACTGCCCTTGTGGAGCTTTTATTGAATGGAGGTGATCCATAATATGTAAGAAATATGTATTATGTTAGATAGTATAAATACTAAGTAGAAAATGTGAAGCAGAAAAGCAGAGAAGGTGTAAGAAATGTCAACAGTGAAGAGGGGTTGAAATTTAGATGTGGTGACAAGGGGAGCCAAATGCCTCACTGGGGAAAGACTTGAAAGAAGTAAGCTATGCAAATATTTAGGGAAAAAGTCTTCAAAGCATTTGTTTTTTTTACCTGAAATTAATAACAAAGGTTATGAAGTATGTGCCTGCCTGCCTGCCTGTAATGTTTCAGGAATGGTGACGAGGCTAGTGTGGTTAGTATGGGGGACAATGAAGGCCAAGCGATGGGGTGGGGTGGGGTGGCTGGGAGCAGTTTGATACATGAATCAGGAATTCAGGTTGGGGGTAATAGTCAAGAGTGCCACCAGCATATACAGTACATTATATTTGAAGTTATATGACTAGATGAACCCTCCGACAGATTGGATGTACACAGGGAAGAGAAAATGTCAGGGTTTAAATGCTGGGTTACTCTGTCATTTATGGTTGGGGGTTTGAGAAGGAATCAGCAAAGGAGGCTGAAACTGAGGGTTCTTCCCTTTAGGACGATGTTCTTCGTTGGCATGTGAAATCTTCCATGTACAGCCCAGGTGTACTTCATCTCTTATCACGTCTCTTCTTACTAATTACAGTTTTAAAAATATATCATGCTCTCTTTCTCCTGGTTTGTTCTACATGCTTTTCCATTTCGAACCACTGTTTCTTTCCTCCTTTTCCCATCCCTGGCTGACTTGTTATATCTTTTAGAATTCACCTCAACTATAACTTCCTCAGTGGTCTGCCAGAGTATGTGAGCTTCCCCTTCTGTGTAATCTACATATGCCCAGCATCACACAACTGTCTCCATCCACTCTTCCTTCCATTGTTGCTCATAAGCACCCTCCCTATCATAAGTTCTCCCTTTCTGGATTCGAATTGCTTACTTACCTCTCCTCCAGCAGATTATGATGTTGATACTTGGGCTCTATGTCCCATTAATCACTTAATGTTTAATACAATGCTTAATATTTGGTTGGTACTCAAATACTATTTAATAAATTTGAGAACCAATATAAATTAATTGGCCATAATAGAAAGAGAAGAGCCCTATATAGGCTCAGGCTTTGGAGACCAAAGGTAAAGTTGTCGTGTAGAGCAGGGATTTTGTAAAAGGGTTTTTGTAGGCATCAGAGGAAATGAGAAACGTGTCAGCCAACCAGAGGTTACCAATAATTTTCTTGTAGCAGCAAGGAATTTCCAGCTACAATGGCTTGATTAACTTCTTTTCTGCCGTCTGTACTTAAAAGCCCCCTGGCAGACATACAGTGTTTAACCAAGCAGGTAGAAACAAGTACAGTGAGTTCATTATTTTGAATGTTTATTTGCATAATATTTTTTTGAATACTTGATTCCCTTTTCATTTTTTAACAAACTATGCCAATCTGGCAGGTGTTTGAGTGCTTCAGCTTTCAGGTATGTGAATAAAGAAGCAGTTTTAAGTGAAGCGTCTTTATATTGAGTGTGAACCTTCTTAAGAGTCATGGAATTGTTATTAAACTCCAGAGAAGTGTAACTGGTCAGTAGAGGGTGGAGACAGATTTAAAAGCCAAAAATTTTTAGGAATTTAGGCTGTAGAACCTAGAAGAGGCATTAGGTAGAAATAAGGTTTCTTTTGTGTATGAGTGTATTAACTGAAAATACCGGGTTTTGAGTCACATTTTTAAATATTTAAAAATTTTTGCTGAATGTTAAAAGCATTTTTTCTCTAGCATGACCATAAATGTTTACAATGTGACACAAATATAACTTCTACATAAAATATCACAATTTAAAGTGGAACAGTTGAGCACCATTTCAAATTGATAGGGAGCAGTCACGTGAAACTTCAAAAGAAAAAGCCCACATTTCAAAAGTCTTTTATTCTGAATGTTGTTATCTGTATAGTAGTATTAATTATAAAAGTGTTCAGATCCAACTAAAGTCCAATTTAGAGATACAATTTATATATTTGTTCTCTCAGATGAAGCTTTAAACATATGTTTCTAATAATTCAGTTGAAATATGCTGAGTTGTATATTTGTAAAGAGAATCTGTTTTGAAAAGATTCCACAGTATTTGTTGGAACAGGCACACAGCATCTCGATGAAAACTGTTGGAAAAGAAAAACTCAGTCATTCTACTCTCAGAGTGTCCAAACCAACTAAACAGATGCAGTTAACACTTCTGTAAGAGACCTGGAGCCAAGAAATGTAGCACTTCCTGGACTGCTTTTCAGCAGGCCTCCAAGCCAACTTAGTGTTTGATATTAATACCATTGAATTTTCAGAGTAATAAGCTACAAGTAGAACATCTAAACCCCTTTCTAGCAATATCATACTTATTAGTCTCTTTTAATAATCTAAGATTTGTTTAAGTCTCTGCTCTACATTGGTATTAAAACTATAATTCATCCTTGAACTTTGTAGGGTATCGTCTTGCAAAACAAGAAAGGAATACCCTATAGAGTGTGACCCTAGGTTTGATCGAACTGTCATAAATATTTTTACATTGCTTTTTAGTACTACTGAGTATCATAGTACAGACGTAAATTATATAGAACACCATAATGATTTGGGAGGACTGGTGGTTATTTCAGCCTACCAAATTTATAAGTAGGTATAGTTTATTCTGCCTCCAACCCTTTCATTTTCATTTTATCCCCTTAAGATTTATTGGTGCCACTTAATTCATTTAGCAATTATATGCTTACTATAGTTATGTTGTTCTGTATCCACATATTTTCTGTAATAAGTGTTCTAGTTAGATATTTGTCAGACCAAACTAGAAAATGCACTGTATTTATGGAAGAGGGTAAATAATAAAAGAGAGATTCAAAGATTCTGTATGCTAACTAGAGAGGCAAGATTAAACTTTATACTACCATTTCTCTAATATTACAAAGTTAGTTGAAAAATAGCAGAAACTAGATTTTCAGTCACTTGGTTTTTCAAGTGCTTCTGAAAAGATTAGATGAACAGTGTCCCTGGAAGTGATTGCCATACTTTAATAAATTTGAAGCTTCTTTCAGAACTGTCATTATTTGGATCTGTATATAATCTGAAATAGCAAATTATTTACAATCTGGGGCACAAAATCATCTTTGACTTCAAGGGATCTGAGAATCATCAGAGGAATGCAGTCCTTTTATACAACTCTGGTCTTTATATTTTGCATAGTGTATTACTGGAAGCTTAGAAAGCAAATGGAGGGAGTTTCTATAAAGAAGTGAAGGGGTTAATGGCTGAAAATGATGAATGAAAACCAGAATTTGCAGTTGACTGGAACATAGTTATAAGAATGAAGCATGTACATAAATAGTAGCATACATTACAGGGTATATTACTAAAATCCAAAAAAAAGTAGAAAAAGACAAAATATTTCTAGTGTCTTGATGTTCCATTTGATAGTACCTTGGATAAACTTCACAAGGGAAATGGTTGAAATCACTAATTCTTAGTACATAAACCAAGAAATAAGAATTCTGTTTATCATAGGAAGTAACTTTGGCCCATAAAGAAGGAGTAGACACTCTTTAGGAGAGGAACATTTTTGTCTATAATTTCTCTGATTTAGTGCCAAAAGCTTTTTGAGAGAATATTCAAAGCTGTATCTAAGTTTTATTATTGAAAATTGACAGCTGCTCTATTTCTTTTTAATAACTGATTGAAGTTCTTTCTGTAATGTTTTCTCTATCACTAAATTAAAAAAAAACCACAACTGTTTAAAGTAACAGTATTATGTAACAAAGGCTTTATTCTGTGGATTAGATAATGCCTTTTTTGTGACATTTTCTTTTCCTGCTAAAAGTGAGAAGTGAAGGCTATGCCTTGGTACATCCCATTTCTAATGAAGGACAAGAAGTTATTTTGTTCAATGGCTGACTTCCAGAATTTCTGGCTGAATGTTCTTTGTTAAGTATATATTCCCTTCTCTAGGCCTTTCTATATAGAGCCCACAAACATCATCAATGTTAATGATGTCATTCAGAGGGTTAGTGACCATGCCTCTGCCATGAACAAGAGGATTCATTACTACAGCCGGCTCACCACTTCTGCAGACAAGGCACTGGTAAGGGGCAAAGGGTGGCTAAAGGTCTAAGGTTAAGTTGAAATGAACAGTGAACAACATAAGCCAGAGCAACTCCCAGTGGTTGAACTTTTTGCTGGCCATGTTCCACAGATCGCGTCATGGAAAGTCAAAGATAATGATTAATATATGTTCTACATCCCAGGCTAGTTCATTCTTATGTAGGCCAGCATAAAGATTTTAAACAATCTATGTTAACAACACATCTAGAAATTTGTTGGATTAAATTCTACTAATCCCCAATCCTAAAAGCTCTGAGGAAGATAAAGTTTCAGTTTCTGCCCCAGGTGGCCCCACATCCACTGGTATGGAATGCAACTGAGTCACAACTAATGATGTACAACTGTGGGGACTGTTCTGGGCCCTTCCCCTTCTCTCTCTCTCTCACCTCTCAAACAATAAAATAAATCTTTAAAAAAATCATTCTTGGGGAAGCCAGGATGGCACAGCAGGTTGAGCACTCGCTTTGCAGATCCAGGAACCTTGGATCAAATCCCAGCCCTGGCCTGTGTGGATCCATATGCTGAACTGGGGTGTGCTTCCCATGTGGGAGGCCCTCAGCCCAGTTCCTGCCCTGCGCAGCCCCACCCATGCATGTGGCATGGAACCATGTCAAAAACTGATGATGTATTGTACAACTATGGAGAGTGCTCTGGGCCCTCACCCTTCTCTCTGTCTCTGTCTCTCTTTGTCAAAAACAATAAAATAATTTTTTTAAAAAACCATTCTTAGCAACGTGGCTGTAAAAAAAAATTATATTGAAGGCCAGATTTCACCCACAGGCAATAGTTTGTTGACTCTTGATTCTTCTAAAATTTATATTACTATTTTAGTATCAAAAATATTGATTATAATTTGGTTGCTTATAAGAATTACCATCTATGAGATATTCAGAAACTTGACACTGTAAAGAAAAATGAAATCATTCTAGGAGAAAAGATAATGATTTTCTTATAGATAATAATAAAAAGGGAAAAGGGAACCAAAGTTCTTCAGATGTTTACTAAGGGAGCTATGATTAGGTTAGTCAATTGAACATAGAAAGTATCTCATTTTAAGCAATTTAAAGTCTTAAGATCTTTTGTATAGGCAAAGTAGGGACTTGTGAAATGTTCTGGGTGGGATCAGTATTTCCCCAATTTTTTCACTTTCTCTTGCCCTGTGGGCTTTTACATTAATGGTTGTGGTAAAGTCTTAGTTTTCTAATAGAATTATTTAAGCCCTCTGGGGAGAGTTAGAAGTAACCCCCCAGTATCTTTGGATCTAGTTTAGACCTAAAGTCTCTGCTTGTGGAAGCAAACTTCAGAGATACCAGTAGGGCTGATCTAGGCCCGAATTTATGTTTTAGCCTGAAAAATTAAATCAGCATTATACACCCAGTTGAATCCCTTTTATGAACTAATTGTGAGATGACTCTAATATATCAAAGCATATAGAAAGTGATCTAAAGTTAACTGTGGTATGAGCATTTTTAATAAATGTGTTTATGTATCCACATCATTTTCTAAGAACCCCAAAATTATTTTTCCTAAAAGATTTTTAAAGGAAGAACAATATGAAAACACTGGTCTTAGATCTTTACAGACTAATACCATTTTATTTCTGAAAAATTCCCCATTTACCTTAATATTTTCATTCTAAAATGGGGAAGGGAAGAAAATTATTATTTGGCTGCCAACAGGTCATAGATCCTGGCTAATAAAAGTGTGCCCTGCACAGCCAGTAGTATTGGCACCTCTGAGAGCTTGTTAAAAATGCAGAATCTCAATCCTTACTTTACACCTACTGAATCAAAATCTGTATTTCAACACGATGCATGTATGAATCATAGGAACATTCAAGTTTGGAAAGTACTGCTTTAGACCTCTGCCAGAATGTAGGATCCAATTCTTCATTTTTTTTTTTGTATCTCCTAAGAATTTACACTACTTATCCTCTAGCTTCAAATCTTGTTCCCTATAACTTTTGAATCAGGAATAAATGTATGGAAGTAAGGTGGGACTATGTGTATAAGAAACACATATCTATTCAGTCATTCTCTCTCTATGTATTCAGCCTCTATTAGTTTCTTCCCTTTTGTTTATATCTTCCATCTTTAAGAACTCTTTCTTTTCCTTTTCCCTTAGCCACTTTAGCTTACTTTTTTCTTTTGCTACCCAAACATTTAAAAGAATAGTCTAGGGATGTTGGGATAGCTCAACAGGCTGAGCACTTGCCTTGCAACAGGGTGGTCCAGGGATCGAATGCTGGCCCCAGCTCATGCAAACCCATATGCTGAACTGTGGTGCAACTGTGATGGTGGTGAAGGTTCTCACCTCCCATGCAGGAGGCTCCTAGTTCTGTTCCCGCCCCACATGGCCCCACATCCACCTGTGTGGAATAGAACCATGTCACAGCTAATGATGCACAACTACGAAGACTGATCTGGGCCTTCCCTCTTCTCTCTGTTCCTCTCTCTGTTTCTCTCTCTCTCTTTTTCACCTTCCCTCAAATGATAAAATAAATCTTAAAAAAAGAGAGAGAATAGTCTATATTTATTTTACCTTCTGTTGACTCCTCAATTCTTTATAATTTCAGTCCCCTATCCACCTCTGCTAAAACCACCCTCACAGTTCAGGAACCACTTGATTCTTTAAATTCCCCTCACATAATGCCCAAGTCTCCTCCATCTAGAATTTCCTAATCCCTATCCTTTCTGGCTCTTCTTCCTTTTTTCTCATGAAAATGAAGAGAAAAATATTTTGATAGTTGCATATTCTAGGAATTTATTCTCATTCCAGAAGAACAGTTTGTTATTTATAGTCCTTAAATTCTTGCTCCCTCTGGTCTTTTACATTTAAAATAATTTTATATTTGTTAATCTGGGATGCATACTGTGATTTGTTTATGATATTTAGAAATGTGTCTAGAGTCAGATACTCTGATGTATAGAAAATGTCCTATTTTGCACATTTACTGTTTCTAACTTTTTCTATGTTTCTGTTTTTTATAGATTGCCCCAGATCATGTAGTCCCAGCTCCAGAAGAGTGCTATATATATAGTCCATTGGGTTCTGCTTATAAACTTCAAGGTTACACTGAAGGATATGGTAAAAACACCAGTTTAGTAACCATGTGAGTAAAACTACTTTTTGGAGCATAACAAACTATATGTAAATGAAAATTACTGGTTATTTTAATTTTTGTCTTAAAATGTTTGGAGAGTCAGACTTTATGTTTTTACTGCTATTACTCTGTGTTTTCAGTTTTATGATTTGGAATACCATGATGGGAACATCTATACTAAGTATTCCTTGGGGCATAAAACAGGTAATATAATTTTTTAGCATATTCTTTTTATGTTATAATTCTTACAATAGAGGTTTTAATAAATCTACATATAATTTATTAATGAAAATAGGTAATTACATTTAAGTTTACATTGGCTGTCAGGTTTTTATTATAACATTGTTTAGGGCAGCATAGTATGACTGCATATGAATTTATTCTAACATAATGATATATATTATTCTATATTTTTACTTTTAAACAGGCTGGATTTACTACTGGAATGTGCATCATCATGCTGATGGGCCTTTTAACACTTTATTGCTGCTACAGAGTAGTGAAATCACGAATTATGATATGTAAGAATTTTCCACAGTGAAAATAAATTAGTATTAATAAGTATTTCCTATAGAAGTAGATCACTAATGTGTACATTCCATGTGTGTGTTAACTACCTATTTTGTGCCTAAAGATTTACTGCTCTGTTTCATAGCATTAGGCTGAACTGATGGTGACTGCCTTTGAAATTCAGAGAGGTTAGGAGTTCTTTGCAGAATGCACTCAACTTTGGTGTTAATTTCCTCATAAGAATATTTTTTAAAGTATTTTTAAAGTAAGGTCTTTGCCAGAACTAAATTGAGAATTTGTAATTCTTATCACTTAATGGTGGCTTCTTTTAACCATCCCTACCTAAATGTTAGAATTTTCTAAAAGTAGAACTTGTAACTAGAAAAATATGAAAATGTGAGCAATGTGTCCTTGTAGTGAATGCGCAAAATTGTACCAACGCATTTCCTCCACTCATCTCTATAAAGTCTTAATCAAGAAGATACCTTTTTAGTTTGTTTTAAACTAGTTTAGGACCTAAATAAACATACATTATTTAATTGAATCTTATCAAGTATGAATCAACGGACCAGACTTTGGCTCCAGTTTTCTTCTGTCTTTACTAAGCAGTGGTATATTTTCTCTTAATTATATTATTTATTTATATCCCTTTCCCATTTATCCATAAATCCCTTAGTGTACTTATGGATCTGCTAAGTTCTTTATATGCTGGAGGAATTTGCCCTTTACTTATCATTTCTTATCAATTTTTTTCCCATTCAATATTTGAATGGCTTTTGTATTAGGTGAGTTTGTTTACATTTGCCTGTCTTTTCCATTGCTATTCAGTTGATAGGAAAAAAAGATACCCTTTCAAGTTTCAATTTTATACTGCCTTCTTTTTTTAATTTATTTTTATTGTTTTTGACAGAGAGAGAGAGAGAGAAAGATACAGAGACAGAGAGAAGGGGGAGGATCCAGAACAGTCTCCATAGTTGCACATCCTTGTTTTTTCCACATAGTTTCATTCCACAGGTGGGAGGGGGCTGCACAGGGCAGGAACTGGGCCGGGGTCTCGCCCCAGTAAGAACCGAACTGGGGGCACTCCCCAGTTCAGCATATGGGTCCACACAGGCCGGGGCCGGGGCCGGGATTCGATCCTCGGTCCCCAGGGCTGCAAAGTGAGTGCCTAACCCACTGAGCCATCCTGGCTTCCCCTATATTGCCTTCTTATACCGGTACTTAATTTTTTAATTCTTAATTTAATTGTCTAAATTTTAAATTGGTACATTGTATAAAGTATGATTCAAGAGAACTTTTCTCCATATTGTTGTCTAAATGTGTCAGATATTATTGGATAATGTCTTTTGTCCCTTACTGATGATTTTGTCTAGCCTTGATTTATCACTTGCTTTTATTATGAATTTTTATGTTCCTATAATTTATTTCTCAGATTATCTGTACTATTTCATTGACCTACACTTATTTTTATGTGTTTGTTTTCATTTCTGTTGTTTTATAGTATGATCAAATATCTGGTGGTGGAATACCCATAATCTTTTCCTAAATATTTTAAGTTACTTTTGGGAAAACAAATTATGAATATGGAATATAATTAACACATGCTTCTATTCTTTTTCTTTTATTTTTGCCTAGCATCTGTGGATACCACTACCTGGGAATATCCAGATGTCTGCAGATATTATTTTGGCTCTTTTGGGCAGTGGTCGAGTCTCCTTTTCTCCTTGGTGTCACTCATTGGAGCAATGATAGTTTATTGGGTGCTTATGTCTAATTTTCTTTTTAACACTGGAAAGTTTATTTTTAGTAAGTATGCATATCATATGCTTTCACACAGTAACTTTCAGAAACAATAACTACTGTACTGTTTTAGTTTTAGCCTTAAATTTTGGACTTGAGATATAAATAAAGTAAAAGGCATTATTTCTATGTCTAGAAAATATACTTGGTTCAGTTTGTTTTTTTTGGATATAATCTCAAGTATAATGTGTATGCTCACTTCCAAAAACTAATTGTTGAATAACTAATATTCTTTCAAATTCTCTAAATAATATAAAATATTTCTGAGTTCCCATAGATGTTTTAAGCATTATTTTGATCTTAGCCATAAAATTGTAGTGTAACAGAGTTTATGAAGTTCATTGGTATTTGTTACTAAAGAATTTGAGGTGCAGAGTCTCAGGAAAACAAATTTCAGTCACTTATTTTCAAAATACTAGGATTTTAAGATTAGAAAGCACAAGAGTAATAGAATTTATGTGATGAATATATTATTAACATGTTACAGAATTTGTTATGGGATATTGGTCATACCCTTTAGTAATTTAAAGATGTTCCTGCCTATTGTTTTCTTAAGCATTTTAATTAATGTGTACTGGATTTTATCAAATACTTAATCTACATCTCTTAATGTTCATAAGCTTTTCTCCTTTAAATTGTTAATATAGTAAATTAAGTGAATATAACTTGTAATATTTAAATCATTCTTATATTCTGGGAAAATTTAGTTTAATAGTCATGATATACTCATTTTTTTTTTTTTTTTTTCATTTCTGACTGGATTGTTTATTTATGGGAGAGAGTAAGGCTAATATTTTATTTAAAACTTTTGTATCTTTTCATAAGAGATATTGGCCTATAGTTTTTCTTTCTCATACTGTCCTTCTTGAGATTTGTGTAGTAGAGCTTCTGTAACATAATCATAACTGTTTGGCTTAAAACAAGAGAAACTTATTATCTAACAGTCCTGGAGATTAGAAATCCAAAATCAAAATGACAATAGGACCATGCACCATCTGAAACCTTTACAGAAGAATCCTTCCTTGCCATTTTATAACTTCTGGTGATTGATGCTGACAATCCTTGGCATTCCTTAGCTTGTAGCTGTATCACTCCAGTTCTGCCTCTGTCTTCACATGGCCTTCCTCCTTCAAGGTGTCTGTGTTCAAATTTCCCTTTTCTTATTAAGGATATCAGTCATTGAACTTAGGACCTACCCTGATGCAGTGTGATTTCATCTTAACTTGATTATATCTGCAAAGATCCTATTTCCAATTCAGGTTACAGTCTAAGGTTCCTGATGGACATGGATTTGGGGAGATACTTCAGACCAGTGTATTTAGTATCAAGGTTTTACTAGCCATATGTAAGTCTTGGCATCAAGAATCATATAAATCTTATATAATCTTATAGAAATTTTAAATTACTAATAACTTTTGGAGATAACTGTAAAAACCTAGAACACGAAACTTCTTTTATTCTATCTTGAGAAGTATACAATAGAGGTGAATAATATTTAACTTTCTTTATGACCTTAAAATCTAATCCAACATTTTTACTATCTTGTTTAAATTTTAATCAGACACTTTTATTAATGCTTAGGAAGGTTATAAAAGGTTAACATCAAACCAAATAAAGTAAATTCAATAAGGCTAGCAAGAAAACACATTCTTTACCCATTCTCTCATTTACTATAGAATGATATGAATGCTCAGGTATCTGCATATGCTTTTTACTTTGCCTTTTCTTTTAGTATAACTTAGTGGTAGTTGTGAGCACTAATTACTCTATAGCCTTTGATCTATAAAAGCATGCACTATACTCTGTAAAAACTTTAAATGATTTTCCAGATAAATTCAGCCTTTATAAATGGTTTTCACCTTTTATCAACTTTGAAACTTTATGTAAGACATAACTATACTTACATAAACAAGTGAGAGTATGGGAGGAAATTTATACACATTATCTTTATTCCAGGACTTTTAACTAATTTAGCTTGTGGATAGATTTTTTTTTTTTTTTTTAAATCTCCAATCATGTAAAAAATTTTCACAATGGGACTGTGAAACCAATGACATTATTCCTGTCAGTAGAGAAAGCTGAAGAAGGTGAAGCCATGTTAACAATGCAATAGTCTTGGTTCAGTGTATTAGTTACTATTACCAATTTAGCATCTTTCATTCAGTATTAAACTATATTTTCCCTTAATTTTTAGATTTTATTCATCACATTAATGACACAGACTCTATACTGAGTACCAATGATAGCAATCCTGGTAAGTAGTTTGAAATTTAAAGTTTAGCTTGTTTTTTATTCCTCACTTTGTTTCAAAAATGATTTAAGGTAGAACCTATGACTATATTTTAGGTAAATGATTAGTGCAAAGTTATTATCATTATGTTACTGGGCCACTTTTAAATTGTTGGCAATCAGTGTGTTATAAAAACAATGCCACAAAAGTTCTGTCAATGTAAGCTAAATAATATTTAGTTCATATTGTACAATTCACAATTGTAGCTCACATTTGTAATATCCCTCTTTGCCTATGAATCATCAATACACATTTTCAAAAACCTAGATCACTACCAATCGTTTTGCTCTAGAAGCATAGTTCTCAGTTTAACTTCATTTTAGACATTTATTGTTTTACTAATATTTAAGACTTACAAATATGTATCCTTTAGAATAATTAATTTCTTAATAATGAACAGAGTTTAGTAAATATCCAAAAAAAATGGAAGGTTTGGTCTAAAAATCTTAGTTTCTTAGAAAAAGTTTGCTTTAATTAATTTATTAAAAGTAAGTCTTGTGGCCAATGGGTTGATCCAGTATGGCAACCACAGGTGAAAGTAAATATAAAAGCTAACATAACCTTATTAACAGTTATAACTTACTAACCTTGAACATCACCTAAAGCTTTCTTTTTTTTTCTTTTTTTTTTTAAAGTTGAGAAGTTTATTGGAAAGAAGGAAAGCTCTCTAATAGAGACGGGACACCCGAAAGTGGAATGCCCCCTTTTTTTTAAAGATCTGTTTTTTTATTATTTTTGACAGAGACAGAGAGAAAGAGACAGAGAGAGAGAGAGAGACAGAGAGAAGGGAGAGGGCCCAGAGCAGTCTCCATAGTTGTACGTCATCAGTTTTCAACATGGTTTCATTCCACACAGGTGGGCGGGGGCTGCGCAGGACGGGAACTGGGCTGGGGGTCTCCCACATGGGAAGTACACCCCAGTTCAGCATATGGGTCCACATGGGCCAGGGCCAGGATTCAATCCTCAGTCCCGGGGCTGCAAAGTGAGTGCTTAACCTGCTGAGCCATCCTGGCTTCCCCTCCTAAAACATTTTTGTGTTTAGGTTTCAGAAATACTAAATTGGTATCATTTCGATGGAGGTACAAATTGATCACCAGAAGGACAACTCAGTGTTCTAGGCTTTGGGACTATATTGAAAAGGCATAAGTCTCTACTGTCATAAATGTATATCCCAGTGTTTGCTCTTCAGTGTCTTACTACTTTGCCCCTTAATTTTTTAACCTGTTTTAATGCTATAAAATGAGTGAGTGAAGTACCAGCTTTTATTTCTGTGGACACACACACAAACCTTTGAGTAATTGTACTAAAATATTTTAGCATAATTTAAAAATATATCTCTTGCATCCTATCACTTTCCTCCAAGCTTTCAAAGAACCAAATAACATCTATGTCTTCAAAGAGAAAGTCATTTTACTATAGCTATTCTGATATCAGTTGATGAAACTAGTTTATTAATATCTAATAGGATTGCTGCAGTAGAAAGGCAGTTCATTGTTTAGCTGATAAATATTACAATTACACTGAAAATATGGAGAGCACTAATAGCAAAGTCAGTTTACTTTGCATAGCAATATCTTTGTTTATACTAGCACTTTTTGATCCTTCTGTTTATTTTGAACAATGTGTTAAATAGTATATGAAATAATCCATCTCAGTTAATGTAAAAAATTACTGCTGACATTTATTGGATACCTACTGTGTGCAGGCATTGTTCTAAATACTTTACAGCACCTCTTTAAAGTAGATATTGTTATCTCCACTTTCTAGACATAAAAATCAAGGCAGAGAAGTTAGTGACATGCCCAAGGTTGCATAACTCTTAGGTGACAGAGTCATGATTTATTATTCAGTCAACTTATTTTCATTGCCTGTGCTCTTTACCACTATTATTAGCATAAAAGAAAGAGAGAGAGAGAGAGAGAGAGAGAGAACGAAAAGAAAAAAAATTCAAGTTAATTTACTTCTGTCCAGAGCATAGAAGAAAAAAGTGCATGTTAAAATGCTGCCTAAGAAAGAAGGGGAAAGAAAATTAAGTGTTTCGCTTTGTGGAACGTCAAATAAAGAAGATGATAACATTAAAAACAGAACTTGCAATGAATGTATCACTTTCTCTTTGACTACTGATGAATATGGTCATTGCTCAATATTTTTCATCGGCATTAAGAGTTCTTTTACAGGGGAAGTCGGGATGGCTCAGTGGGTTAAGTGCCCGCTTTGCAGTCCCAGAGATGGAGGATCAAATCCTGGCCCCTGCAGACCCACATGCTGAACTGGGGTGTGCTTCCCATGCAGGAGGCCCCCAGCCCAATTCACACCCTGTGCAGCCCCCCACCCACCTGTGTGGAACGAAACCAAGTTAAAAACCAACCAAAAAAACCTGATGACTTACACTATGGAGACTGCTCTGGGCCCTCCCCCTTCTCTTTTTCTCTCTCTGTGTCAAAAATAATTAAAAAAAAAAAAAGAGTTCTTTACAAAGAGCTAATCATTCACAAAACTAATATGATGCAATTGGAAACACAATGAAAATGATTTGTATTCTAACTGAAGAAATTGCCACTTGTAGGTCAGTGTTACAAAAATACAATTCACTCATTTCCCAGTTCCCTGGGTATTATCTGGACTCTTGGGCTACTAGAAAGAGTGATAAACTTTTAGGAGAATTACTCTGGATTACTGAAATTCAAGATTTTTAAGGTATAAGCAATAATTAGATGTTGGCAATACCGTGACAGTTGTTTCAGTGATAGCCACTTCTTAATCCAAACCCACAGATTTTGTTTATTGTTAGAAGAAACTTATTCTTTGACCTTTGTTTGGGTTAGTAGCACAACAAACAGTTACCCAGAATTGTGTTATTTATATTATTGCATACATAAGATTAAATACCATCCAGCCCAGTATTTTCTCTCTGGAGTGGAACCAAAGGATATTTGGTGGGATAATTTTATAATTTCAAGCAGAAATTAGGGAGGCCTCAAATTTTTCTAACATTCCTCTATCTTTATTTATAGGCAAAAAATTTTCTATATATCTAAACATAACCCTCACTTTTTTTCAGAAAGGAAAAACTTAATATTCATGGTAAAAGTTGAAGTTGGTATAGCAGGTGTCAGTGTCTGAGGATAGTCGTTTTCTGTTTTCTGTGGGGTCTTCTCTAATCCGGTGCTTTCCAATTGCAGTGATCTGTCCTAGTGCTGGCAGCGGGGGCCATCCTGACAACGGCTCTATGATTTTTTACGCCAATGACACGGGACTGCAACAGTTTGAAAAGTGGTGGAATAAGTCCAAGACAGTGCCCTTTTACCTCATAGGGCTCCTCCTGCCATTGCTCAATTTCAAATCCCCTTCATTTTTTTCGAAGTTTAATATCCTCGGTAAGTTGAGGCACAGTGTTATAGAGCCACTTTGTAGTAGAACACATGCTGGATTCGGTGGGAATATGGCCTGGCTTGTTAGAGAGTTACTCAATTTCAAATCCCCTTCATTTTTTTCGAAGTTTAATATCCTCGGTAAGTTGAGGCACAGTGTTATAGAGCCACTTTGTAGTAGAACACATGCTGGATTCGGTGGGAGTATGGCCTGGCTTGTTAGAGAGTTACCGTCAAGGCCTGTACATCTATGTTTAATTTGTTCACTGATAAGTTACCCTGCTTTTTGGTTTTCTTTATCGCATTTGGCACAGAGCAAAATGTAGATGACCATTTCAAGCCTAAGTCCCTTCTAAGACAAGTCATTGGATTTCCCATTCTATCCTTACTGAACAACTCTTCCTCATTTCCTCTAAGGGGATAACTATAGGAAATAGACTAAGATTTCAGAAAGAGAGATTCAAAGTGGGTATAATAGGAATTCTCAATTCTGAAGGTTGGAAACATTAGAACTTACTAAGGGATATCATGGAATATTTTTTCCCACAGTCTCTGTTTAAGAGTATAGCACAGAATTATCACCTGACATTCAACTTGAGATTCCATTATCCAGCTCAAATTCCTAAGGTTTGTTCTGCTTTTGCTCTATTCCTCAGTACTTTTTCTTTCTTAGAACACCATTGCCTCCTTACAAAAACATACTTCTTTCTGTGAGCCCTGTTTTTCAGAAACTTCTGAAATCACTGAAAAATTTTCAGAAATTTTTGAATCACTAAAGCAATGTTTTGGCCATGCCTTCTTTCATAGCCTTAAGATGGCAAAAGGAATCCCCAATAAAAGCTCAGATGTAGTTAACTAAAGACAGTTATCATTCATAAAGAGTTGATAATCCAAATAGAGCATAAGATTTCACCTCCTTAATATAGATCTGCTCTCCTGGTAGGCAGCCTAGAGTATAAAATAATTAGATAACTCATCACATAAAGGAGGTGGCTTTTGGATTTACAGAAGACCAAAGGAGGAGGTAAGGTTATCTCTCTCTCTCTTTTTTTTTTTTTTTTTTTTTTTTGTTGTTGTTGTTGTTGTTTCCCTAAACCAAGCTTGCCCAACCACAGTCTGTGGGCCATGTGCAGCCCAGGTTGGCTTTGAATGCAGCCCAACACAAATTCATAGAATTTCTTAAAATAGTATGAGATTTTTTGTGTGAGATTTTTATTTTCTTTTTAGCTCATCAGCTATTGTTAGTGTTAGTATATTTTATATATGGCCCAAGATAGTTCTTTGTTCTTCTAATCTGACTCAGGGAAGTCAAAGATTAGACACCCTTGCTCTATAACTTTCTGCCTCACAACAAGGTACACTGTACGACTGCCACAGACACACGCAGAAAATAAAGAGCCATGATTACATAAGCTTTGGCCTCTTGTTTTCATCCTTTCTGAATCAGCTTATCTCCAAACCCACAGCAGAGCTTATATAGCTCAGTTGTGGTTTCCTGAATTGCTTGCTGACTTTCCTTTGGAACAGATCTTTAAAAGTTAGCATATAAACTTATAGAAGAATTTGCTCAATTGGGGAAAACAATCACCAAACTTTTAACTAGGTTATTTTCCACCTCCTTAAGTATATTCTGCTTTTGCCCTTTTTCTTGGTACTTTTCCTTTCTTTTAAATGTATAACTTGTTTAGAAAAATCAGTATCAAATCTCTAGAAACCTTCTTAACTCAACAGCATAATGACAGGACTTAATTCCTTAACAGGAATAATCTTCTGACTTCTAGGCTACTAAAAAATTCTCAGTGCCCACTTTACCCTGTGTATAATACCTATGATTAGAACCCAGCAAGTAGTACTACCAAGTAGTACTATCTAGCAAGTAGTACTACCCAATCAAAATCTCATCTAGATACTAGATCAGATTATTCATGGATTATTTGACTCCTTGCCTTTCTCATATAGGTTTGTGATCCACCTTTACTTCTTTTTTATCATACACTAAGTGTTGTGACAGACTTTTCCAACTTATTGACCATCTCTGATAGTTTCAATACAAAAAATAATAGTTTCATATTGTCTTTCTTTCTCCTATATAACCTAACAATTTTATAGTGGACTCTGCATGTATCCTCCACTAAATTCAGCTCAGAAGAAAATTAAGCAGTTTTGCATTAATCAATATGTGAGATACCTTCTTGTGGTTCTTATTAGGCCTACTGCATAGTTTTTTGTTGTGTTTTCTAATTACTCATGTAGCTTGTTTCTGTTCTTTAGATCCCACCTCGGATTTAGTGGTCATAATCAATGAAGTTAATTATACTTCAACCTTTGCTGGGAATGTAGAAACAAAGCTTGACTTTAAAATAGTTTGTAAAAATACAAAGATGATAAATGGTTTCTGAATTTTGTCTCACAGGCACAGTGTCCGTTCTCTATTTGATTTTTCTTGTCACCTTGAAGGCTATTCGCTTGGGATTTCGTTTGGAATTTCATTGGTTTATGCAAACAGAATATTTTGTACCAGGTGAGCTATTTCAGCCAAGTAAAGATTTAATAAATTATAATAATGTGATCTTTAAGCTAACTGTTTTTAACCATTGCTATTCTAAAACAAGTAATAGTATTTTTATGATGAGCATTTTTATTAATGCTCTTAAGCTAAAAAGAGTACGGTTGAAATTATTCTCGTTTCCTTGCAGTTAAGGGTAACCAGGGCCCTTTGTCATTCCTACTTGGGAGTTGAAGTTCATTGAAGTTACAGTTCAATTGAAAAATCAAGAACCCATTATTCTGAGAAAACATACCCCTAGAATTTCAGAGACTTAAAACATGGTCTGTGATTAAGATATGTGAATAGAACTTCCCATTGACATCATTGTTCTTTTATGGGTTTGTTTTTGTTTTTGTTTTTGTTTTTGATTTTGTTTTTTGAGGGGGTTTTAGCGTTCCTGTTTTTCAGGCTAATTAAGATGGTGATATTAAGTGTTCTCTCCTTCCTTTTTTCTCTCATGGTTATAACTTGGAAATTTCTTACATTTCACCCAAATTTAGAAGATTTTGGACATGATAAAAAACACCATGAAGCAATGAATATATAATTAATGCTAAATGAAAGACAACTTAGAAAATGGAAGTGATAGTTACACTAGTATCTTGAAAACTAATAAAGAGGAAGTAGTACAAAATTCTGTTGTTAGTTTAGTAAGACTGCTTTCTTTCCATTCTTCAACTGTTGATTCAGGCAGTCTAAAATTTCAAGTCTGTATTCTGTATCTAGTGTTACTCTCTAAAGTCTGCAATTATAGTTGTCTACCAAACCCTTTGTTTTTCTTTTCT
This sequence comes from Craseonycteris thonglongyai, assembly GCA_004027555.1. Taxonomy (NCBI): domain Eukaryota; kingdom Metazoa; phylum Chordata; class Mammalia; order Chiroptera; family Craseonycteridae; genus Craseonycteris; species Craseonycteris thonglongyai. The sequence continues at coordinate 7,521 of PVKE010019124.1, read as the reverse complement.
TTTTTAATTAAAATATATCTAACATACAATATTATATTAGTTTTAGGTATATACCTTAGTTACTCAACATTTATATACCTAAAGAAGTGATCACCATAAGTCCAGCAACCATCTCACAAGTACCACGCTATCATAATATTATTGACTGTATTACCTATTCTGTACATTACACTCCCATGACTTAGTTGTTTTATACTTAGAAATTTGAAACTTTTACACCCCTTCACCTTTCTCCCACCTTTAAAAAATTTTCAATTACAGTTGATATTCAGTGTTGTTTTATGTTAATATCAGGTGTACAGCATAGTGGTTATACAATCATGCAATTTAAGAAGTCATTCCCCTGATTAGTCTAGTACCCACTTGGCATTATACATAGTTATTACCATATTATTGACTATATTCCTTATGCTTTGCTTTACATCCCATGCCTATTTTGTAATTACCAGTTTGTACTTCTTAGTCCTTCACTCTTTTCACCCTGCCCCCAACCCCTCTCCCATCTATCACCCCAGTAAATCTAGTACCCATCTGACACCATACATAGTTATTACAACTATTAATGACTATATTCCTTGTTCTATACCTACACCACCATGACTAATTTGTAACAACCAATTTGTATTTCTTAATTCCTTTCCCTTTTTCTCCCATTCCCCCCAACCCACCTCCCCACCTGGCAACCTTCAAAATGTTCTCTGTACTCATGAGTTTGTTTTTGTCTTGTTTGTTTACTTTTTCTTTAGATTACACATATAAGCAAAATCACATTGCATCTATCTCTGTCTGACGTATTCCTCTCAGAACAATACCCTCCAGGTCCATCCATGACAAATGGCAAGAACCCATCCCCTTCCATGGCTGAGCAATATTCCATTGTACATATGTACTACCTCCCCTTTATCCATCCATCCATCGATGGATGCACACATTCACTCAAGTAGCACTTAGGCTTTCTTTGGATAAACACCCGGGATTCCTGGGTCTTTCTTTGTCTCTCGTTATAGCATTTGTTTTAATGTTTATTTTGTCTGGCATCGGTATTTTTACTCCTGCTCTTTTGTTGTTTTTGTTGTTTAATTTTCATGAAATATCTTTTCCTTCCCTTTACTTTCATTCTGTGTGTGTCTTTCAATCTGAAGTGAGTCCCTCACAGGCAGCATCTGTAAGAGTCATTTTCTTATCCATTCAGCCACCCTATGTTTTGATTGGAGCATTTAATCTATTTATATTTAAAGTAATTGTTAATAAGTTTGTAGCAATTGCTGTTTTATTATTCATATATTTTAGTATTTTTCTTCTTGAAGAAGTCTCTCTAATATTCCTTGTAATATTGATATGGTGATGATGAACTCTTTTAACTTTTTCTTCTCTGGGAAGCTCTTTATCTGTCCTTTAATTCTAAATGATAGCCTTGCTGGGTAGAGTAATCTTGGTTGTAGGTCCTTGCTTTGCATCACTGAATATTTCATGCCAATTTCTTCTAGCCTGAAAAGTTTCTGTTGATAAATCAGCTGACCATCTTATGGGAGCTCCCTTGTATATAACCAACTGCTTTTCTCTTGCTGTTTTTAACATTCTTTGTCTTTAAGTGTTAGCTTTTAATTATAATGTGTCTTGGTGTGGGCTTCTTTGGGTTCATCTTGTTTAGGACTCTCTATGCTTCTTGGGCTTGCATATTTGTTTTCTTCTCCAGGTTAGGGAAACTTTTTGTCATTATTTTTTCAAATAGGCGTTCAATTAAGTGTTTTCTCTCTTCTCTTTCTGGTTTCCCTATGACGCAAATGCTGCTATGCTTGATGAAATCTCAGAGGCCTATTAAACTGTTCTCATTTGAAAGGATTTTTTTTTCTTTTTGCTGTTCTGATTGGGTGTTTTCCGTCCCTCCATTTCTTCTGTATGTGCTTAGTTGTAGGACTTCAGTTTAGCTAGACTTTAGGAAATTCTCCATGGTTATTCTGTAGTTTAGTTGCAATTTTTATGTCCTTTTTTTATAAAATTACAACATTCCTGATTTTTCCAGGTGTATTGATTAGGGGGTCATTGGAAACTGTTTATGTTACCATGGTTATTTGTTTTCAGATCATGTGGCTGCATTAGTTTTGCTTTCTTAACATTAGAAGCCCACACAGACTAAAAAGTCTAAATTTAGGATAAAGGAAGTACTAGGACTTGAAAGGATCCTTCTCTCTTAGATTGTATTTAAAATTGGACACTGATGAAAATGGCAGCTTTAAGTTAGTTCTTCCATTGATTGATAAAAATAGTCTAGGATATTATTTTCTAAAACTATACCCATATTGATTTATTTTAAGAATCTTAGTGATAGAAGTTTCTGCTAATGATAGGACATGAGACATAATTATGAGGAAAAAGGAGAGTATAAACAGTTATTTATAAGATGAAAAAGAGCATATTTAAATAGCTATTAAGTCATTTATTTCACTTCATTTCTAAATGACATGAAAGGAGAATCATGAGAACTAAAAGAGGCTAGTGTTAATGATATGGTCCTGGAATAAATTACTTTATTGTGACAAGAATTTCTCAAGAATGAAAATATGTTATAAATCTTTTTCAGTAGAGGCTAATGAAGAGAACTTTGGTGGGTATGAATTCCTACTGTCCTGATGAAGAATTCACATAAACTTGTAGTTCTGATTGAATCTCTGTTTATGTACTCTTCTGGTTAGCACATATTGTAACAAATAGACGAGGTACTGTAGAATTGTACACCTGGAACCTATGTAATTTTTATGAACCAGTGTCACTGTAATAAATTTGGCAATAAAAAAGAAAAACAAAGATAGATAGATAGATAGATAGATAGATAGATAGATAGATAGATAGATAGATAATTTCTTTTCCAATGGCATAGATCCTATCGCCGTTTCTCCCAGGTATTGGAAAAATCATGAGAATAAAAACCTACTCATATATTTTATCTTATCCTTTCTTGCCGAAGATTTCACTTTTGTAGTTATCCCTTCTTTCTCCATAATTAAGTATTATCAGCCATTTTTTGTTTGTTTGTTTGTTTTTACTGAACTATTTTTACCAGTAGGAAAACCTATCTCCCAATCTAAAAAACAAATACTCATATATGATTTTACATTCCTCTATAGATATTGCCTCCCTTTTTGAAAGGGTTGTCTGTGTCCACTGTCTCCACTTCTCTTTCCATTTTGCCTTAAACTCACTTCAGTTAGGCTTTTGCCCCAGCTATGTCACCCCATTGACAACCAATGACTCCATCTTGCCAAATCCAGTGACCAGTTCTCACACCAGCAGTGCGGAGCACATGTGGTCACTTCTACCATTTTAAAATATGGTCTTTACTTTACTTCCAAAACCCCATTCTGTCCTGATTCTTTTACATAACTGCTTCTTATATCTCTGACCTCTAAATGATAGATAGAGCCATCCAGGGTTTAGTACTCAAACCTCTTTTCTCTCAGCCCTTATTCCCTAAGTAATGCCATGTAGTTATCTGGCTTTATATATTGTCAGTTTGGTAACTAGTCCCAATTTTATATTTCTAGCCCAGATCTATCCACTGAAATTCATATTTATGTATCTACCTGCCCCTTATAAATTATATCTCCTCTTGGATGTCCTCTAGGTATCTCAAACTTAAAATTTACAAAACCCAAATAATTGTTTTCTTGCTTATCCACCCCATCCCAGCAACCTACTTAACCTGCTCTTCTCCCAGGCATCTCTATCTCAGAAAATGCTAATTTCAACTTTCCATGTGATCAGGTCCAAAACTTTGAAGTCTTATTTGACTGATTATTCTTTTTTCCACCCCACATTTCCAAAACATGTCAGCTCTACTTTCAAAATAAATTGAGAATCTGACTACTTCTAATTTCCCCAGAAAGAACTATATCAAGCTACTAATTTCTCACCTGATTATTACAGTAGCCTCTTAACTAGCCTGTTTCCACTCTGACTCCCCCTCTGTAGTGCTCTATACCCAGCAGCCAGATTGGTGTTTTTTAAAACACCACCTTCAGAAACCTTTAATGGTGTCACATCTCATTCAGAATAAGACAGTCTTTATTGTAGTCCACAAACCATATAAGATCTGACTCCTGGCTTCCTCTCTGATTTTATCTCCTACTACTTTCCTATTCATTCAGTCCACTCCAGCCATACTATCCTTGCTGTTCTACAAAAGTGCCAAGCACACTATCTCAGAATCTTTGCAGTTACTGTTTCCAGTGCTTAAAATGTCCCAGTCTTTTCTCAGGTATCTACATGGTGGGTATCATCAGAGAAGTCTTCCCTGACTTTCTGCCCAATCCCAACCTCCTTATCTTTCTTATGTCTTGTTTTGTGCCTTATTTTTCTTTAGAGTGCTCATCACTATCAAATTTTATATGCAAGTATCCCTGGTTATCTAAATCTATTAAGTTCCTGATTCTGATAATGACTTGGTATGTTGAGGGGTATCTATTATTACAAAGGACTTGATTCCTGAGTTTCAAATATTAATAGAAGATAGCAGAAGTTAAGATAACAAGGGGTTTGCCCCAAATGTTTCCAAATCTATTTGGTTCTTGAATTCAGATAATGAAAGTTCAGACATTAGGGAATAAATTTTACAGTATTTATTTTTTTACCTGTGTGTCTGTTTTCTTTAACTTGAATGTTAGCTCTCTGAGAAAAGGGATGTTCTTTGTTTTTGTATCTTATACTTCTCTATTACTATTAAATCCCCAGGACCTATAATACTTCCTGGCATATAGTGAGGGCTCAGTAAATAATTGTTGAATGAATATATGTTTATCTCTACTTTCTCCTAAATTTCATTAAAACAACAGTAAAGAAATAAATATATATAAAAAAACACACAAAGAAATTCTATTGAAGAGTTAATAGCAGACAAGGGATAGCAATGGATTTTTAGGAAGAAAGGAAGGGAAAATGAAGATAAGAAAATTAGAGCATTAAATCAGGTGGCTCACTATCCAACTAAAAATAATTTGATAGGGAAGAGGAAAAATGAAGGGGATGAAATTATGAAAGAAATAACCTAAGAAATTTCCGCAGAACTGAAGAACATAAGTTTCTAGATATAAAGGCTTAAATACCCAGCACTGTGAATAAGACCCACACCAAATAATATCATCATAAAATTTCAGAACACCAAGGATAAAGACAAGTCCCTAAGAACACGTCAAAGAACAGGCCTATACAAAAGGTCTGCAGTAAGAAAAGGAACAGATTTTTCAACTACTCTGAAAGCTAAAAGACAATAGAAATGTCATTAAAGGTGTCAAAATAAGTTATCTTAAACTAAAATTTGAAATTCCACCATACTCTCATTCAAGTGTTAAAGTGTAATAAAGTTATTTTCACAAAGTCTCACAAAATTTTTTACCTTCCATACACTCTTTATCAGGAAAAGAACTGCAAAATGTGCTCTATCAAAAAGAAATGGTAAATCAAGAAATTCCCAGTGATGGTGAAGGAAAATCTAGAAAACAGCTGTTCAACAAGCCTAGAGAGCAGTCAGCCCAGATTATAGCCAGTAGACAGGGGCATTATTTTCCAACAAAAATGTAAAGTGGAAAGGATGATTTGATTTGTTGTACAGAGAGGAGTTTTACCATTCTTTTGGAGAGTGTGGGGTAGAATTCGTGTTCACTAGAAAATTAGGCAACCATAAGTCAATGATTACCTTCAATAAAACAGGTGAACAAAAGTATTTTTATAGGAGAAAATGTAGTAATAATACATTCCATGAGTTAACTATGAATAATAATAATCATAAAAATTAAAACATTAAATAATGTTTTTACAAAATTATAATTATATAGGAGGAATAGAAGATAGGAAAGTAAGAGTGGTGGTAGTGATATAAAAGTACTAAAAGCCTTATGGTGGAAAATCAATGGATTATGTATAAAATTTAAAAACAAAGGAAAATAAATATAAACATTACTTAAAAATAAGCTAAATTATAAATTGAAAATATGCTAAATAATTAGAAGAGTTAGAATTAGTAGCTTTTTGGGACTAGGATTCAGGATGAGAATTATGAAGGAAGAGAATCCTGGGTTTTTTTAGAAGCCTTGTAATACAATTTAACTTTTAGCAATTAGTATACATTTAAGACTGCAATTAAGATTGTATTTTTAAAATGAAAATTGTTAAATGCTTTGAAAATGACTTCAAAGAGACTTCAGACACTGATTTTCAAGAATTATGGGGTGATTTTTCCATTTGACAGCAGCCTTGTTCATCTGCAACCAGGAAAAAAATGTCCTAACCACATATGCTTTAAATAGTTTTATTCAGTTTCCATTAGGAACAGACTATGTTTTACCACTCACTCATTGAAACTTAATAATGCCTCCAAATATAATGGAATTTTTCTCTTTGTATTTTTATGTTTTGTCCCACCTTTTTGTTTTTGCTTTTGAACTTTCTTTTGAAGTGTAATATATATATATACCGTACCAAAGTGCACAACTCATAAGTGTACAGCTTGGTTAATTTTCACAAACTGAGCACACCAGATACCCAGACCCAGATCAAAAACAGAAATTACTAGTACCCCCCAAAATCCCTTTTGTTCTCCCTACCAGTTGTTATCTCCCTGCAAAGATAACTACTGTCCTAACCCCAAAGGTTAGTTTTGCCTGATTTTTTAATTTAATATGAATGGAATATGCAGTATGTATTCTCTTGTGTCTGGCTTCTTCCAATCAACATTATATTGTGATAATGATACATATTGTTGTGTGTATTTGTAGTTCATTCATTCTCATTGGCATTTCATTGTATAACTATACCACAATTTGTTTAGCTTTTTCTGTTAAGGGACATTTGAGTAGTCTCCAGTGTTTTACTATTATGTTTATTGCAACACTCTTTATTCTCATACATATCTTTTAGTGAACATACAGCTGCTTTCTCTTGTGTGTAAACCTACAAATAGAATTGCTAGATCAAAGGGTATGCATATATTCTGTTTAGTAGATATTGCCAAACAGCTTTCCTAAATGGTTGTACCAATTTACTTTCCCACCAGCAGTATTTGAGTGTTCTAGTTGTTTGCATCTTTACCAACACTTATATTTTCTTTTTCATCTAGACTTTCTGGTGGATATGTTCTGGTACGGTAGTTTTAGTTTGCATTTCCCTGATGGCTAATGAAGTTTGCACCTTTTTATATGTTCATAGGCAATTTGCATTACCTCCTTTGTCAAGTGCCTCTTCAAGTCTTTTGTCCATTTTACTATTTTTTATTGATTTATAAGCATTCTTTATTTATTCTAGATATACATCCTATGTCAGATTAATGTATTATATTACTATTATCTTCTCCCATTCTGCTTGATTCCTTTCATAATATGCCTTTTCAAAGGAATAAAGTAGGCAGCTTGAAAATGATCAGAAGTTTGAGACTTCTTTAAAACCTATTTGTTAAGAAATATGTGTTCTCAGAGACCTATGGACACACCCAATAACTTGGTGATTGCCTGAGGGAAGGGGAGGAGGGGGGAG
>PVKE010019123.1:0-28806 GCA_004027555.1 Craseonycteris thonglongyai | reverse complement strand
GACACACTCAATGGTTTGGTGGTTACCTGGAGAGGGGGGAGGAGGGGGGAGGGAGAGTTCTGGGGGGAGGTGGGAGTGGGCACCAGATATATGGTGGTGGAGGGGGAGCTGATTCTTGGAGGTGGGCACATAATGTAGGGTGACCAGATGTCCTGCTTTTGGCGGGACAGTCCCGATTTTTAACAATTTGTCCCACGTCCCGCGGTGTTTTTAAAAAGTCCCAATTTTTGGAAAGAATGCACGACAAGCTAGGGAACAGCGGGCGATAGACCAAATTTTTAATCAAGAACCCCTTCCCCACCGGTCAATGGTGTCCCACTTTACCAATGTTAAAATCTTATCACCTTAACATAATGTGATGCATGGGTGATGTGATATGGACTTGTAAATCAGGAAACTACCTAATTTTTACCAACCAATGTCACCCCATTAAATTTAACAATTAAAAAAAAAAAAAAAGATAGTATGATATTAGCAGAAAAAACAAACAAAAAAGGAAGAAGTTCCTTTTGGTTTCAACATCTCAATTATTTTGGTAAAGTATTAATTTTCTTTTAAAGATTTATTTTTATTGCTTTTGACAGAGAGAGAGAGAGAGAGAGAGAGAAAGAGATACAGAGACAGAGACAGAGAGAAGGGGGAGGGCCCAGAACAGTCTCCATGGTTGCACATCATTGGTTTTTCCACATAGTTTCATTCCACAGGTGGGCGGGGCTGCACAGGGCAGAAACTGGGCCGGGGTCTCACCCGGTGAGAACTGAACTGGTGGCACTCCCCAGTTCAGCATGTGGGTCCACACGGGCCAGGGCCAGGATTCGATCCTTGGTTCCCACAGCTGCAAAGTGAGCACTTAACCCACTGAGCCATCCCGGCTTCCCCTTAAAGTATTAATTTTGATCAGAGATTTTCTTACCGAGGTCATTTAACTGTGTCTGGGTACCTTGTGAGCAGTTTTTGAGCTCTCTGAATGTCTTGAGAATTGCAGCCCTGAATTCTGTTTCACTTAGTCAGTGGTAGGCAAACTGGGGCTCGCAAGCCGCAGTTTGCTGACCACTGATTAGGTTATATGCTTCCAAATCTCTAAAGTTCCTTTTCTGGTGATTTTTCATTTTCTTTTGGAGTGGCATTGGATCCTGAGGTCTTCATTGTATTTGCTGTGGTTTATTTTTTCACATTAGGTATGAGTATGTTTTCCCTCTGGGGACTTTCCTAGAAGATGGGCTTCTCTCTCTCTCTCTCTCTTTTTTTTTTTTTCTTTTGACCCTGTTGTCTTAGTCTCAATGCTCCCTTTCTTTGGGAAAGTGAGGTGGGCTGTGGTGTGCCATGTCTCTGATGACAGTGTAGGAAAAGGCTGGCTGCTGTACCTGTGATTTACAGTCTTCTTGGGCTCTCCTGTCTGTCCCTGAAGGGGCAGGGATAGTTTGGGATGACCCAGGTTTGCATCATAGGGTAGTTGCAGTTTGCCTTTTTCATCTTGCTATATAGCAGGTAGTAGTTGGGGTTCAGTTGAGAGGTTGATGAGTTATGGGAGAGGGTTAGGGGAAGCAGTCAGTTTCTTTTGAGTGGGTGACAATGAGGCTAAGAACAAAGCCAGGAAAGCAGAGCACCCTCCTGGAAGATCCTTGAGCCGGGGCTGGGAAGGAAAGTGCAGACCTGAGCCACACACCAGCCTCCCTACTCATGGTGGGACTGGCCTCTGTCTCAACCAAACCCACCTGCCTGGCCCTATACCAGCTGAGCTGGCACCCTGAAGCCTAGTAAAGCATACTTAAACAAAAATTGTCTCTTGGTGAGATTGAGTCTAGGTTCTTGTTTCCGGGAAAGCAGAACACACTCCTGGAAGAGGGTCCAGACAGTGCACACACTGACCTGCCAACACCCTGCTGACAGAAATTTGCTGTAGTGTACCTTTAAAAAAAAAAAATAAAAATATATATATATATATATATATTAGTTTTTGACAGAGAGAGAGAGAGAGAGAGAGAGAGAGAGAGAGAGAACTGAACTGGGGGAACTCCCCAGTTCAGTACATGGTTGCGCACGGGCCGGGCCGGGATTTGATCCTTGGTCCCCGGCGCTGCAAAGTGAGTGCTTAACCCACTGAGCCATCCCGGCTTCCCCCTTTAGTGTACCTTTTGAGTCCACACCACTGGGCTTCAGGGTGCCGACCTAGCTGGCTGGGTGTTGGGTGGGCAGGCACAGCTGAGGGTATGGACACAGATCTTGCCTTGAACAGGGAAGCTAGTCCACCAAAATAGAGCTTTGGCTCAGTCTTTCTCCTCCCCTGCCCACCCCCATTCCTATTCTAGGGCTGCGCTTTGATTTTGAAAGCCAGTGGCTGGGGAAGCAGTTTTCCTCAGAGCCAATTCATATTCAAATCAGCTCTGCCCTGTCTGTGAGCCAGCAACTCTGCCTGCGCCAAGCTATGGGGCTAGTGCTCTATTCCTTCTCTGCCCCAGGCGGTTAAAGCGACCCTACTAGGTCCCTATTCCACCGAGGGTGTTCCGAATGGGGCCTGGGCGTGTTGCCACTTGGGTTCAGATTTTAAATTGCCTACAGTCTCATGGGGCCTCCGTTCTCATGGGGTCTCAGCTTCCAGCCCTCCCTGGATCTAGTTTCACTGCCGCCGGAGTTTTCCAAAGCCCTCTTTTTCTTCCAGCCTCGGGTCATGTTCCACAGCCTGTCTCCGCACTGCTCCTTTCCCTTCTCTCCCGCTTACCCCCTTTTCTCCAACCTTCAGGTGTTGTCTTGCATTGCGTGGCTCTCTTAGCTGAGGCTGTTTCTCAGAGTTTCCCCTGTGAAGTCTCCTTTGTTTGAATGCCTCTTCCCAGGTTGTTTCAGGGTTTTCCTCTCACACCGCCATCTTGTCCGCCTGTTCTTTCTTTGATTTGATATAATCCTCTGGAAGAGCTAATAGCAATATTCTGAAAGATGGTGGGGATGATTTCACAACTTTGTGAATGTGCCAAGCATCATTTAATTATATATTTAAAATGAAACAATTTTGTAATATGTGAGTTATCTCTCAATAAACGTATTTTTAAAATCGTTTCACTCCTAGCCTTCCTACAAATATATCAAGTTAGTGTGCCTATTGCCACAGCTTTTAGATAAATGTTATGTTTTGAGTGTATTTGAATAATTCGTTTCCTTTAATAGCCCTTCACTAATAAACAAATGATTCTATGATCTGTAATCACTACTTTAATCTCTACCCTTAAGTGTTTTTCTTATGTTTTGGTTCTACAGCTCAGCTAGCCACTTTGTGCAATTATGTCAACAGTTGGTACTACTACACCTTGTTCCTTCCTAAAATGAAATGTGTCTTCTGTATCATAATAGGGAACCATTCTTGCTTCAGTCAACCCAACTTCATCTTGCAAAATCTGTTCTGTTGGATTATATAATAATGTATCTCCATCTTAACTAAATATTCATTCATTCATTGCTAATATTGGTCTATGAAATAACGTATACAAATAATTGAAAGCTAATGTAATGACATACATATGAAAGATAACCCATTTTATAATACAAACGATACTCTTAAAGTTAAGTACAGATGTTGAGTAGTTAAAAATAGAAATAACTCACCTTGTTAGTGTGGCACCAGTTAAGAGGCTTGTCTTTGCAGCCAGACAACATGGATTCAAATACCGATTCAGCAATTTGCCGGGATGTGATTGAACGAGTCTTTGAAATATATTTATTATTCTGGGATGGGAATAAATTCCAGGTGTTAATTGCTATGGTAAAAGTATTACAAACCTCACTTTCCCTGCCAGATTCTCTGGTTCTGAATACGAACACCCGTCACTGGGAAATAGCAGAATGACTCTCAGGCATATAGCAATGGAGAGACTGTCTTCTTGTCACAAGCGACAGTTGGAATCTTGGGGACTTTCTGTCTCATTTATCATATTTTCAGTTACTTCTCCAAGTGCTTGTTGACCTCCACACACTTGATTTTTCAGCACTTGACTGTAGATAACTCCTACATGAAAAGCCTTCAGTTAATCACCTTGTGTCATTAGTTCTTTCATTGAACTGAAGACCTAAAGGAACTCTTTCTTCATATTTTTGGATTAACTCCTTTTAACCTTTCAGACAATATGTGCATTTTCATGTCACATGTCTCAACAAAACCCATTGATTTATATATAAGCCAGAGGACATGGAAATTAAACATATAATTTGGTCACAATGTGTGGAAGGAAATAAATGCTAAGAAACAATTATATTTAAAAAGAAATTTTAGTGCAGTTCAAAATAAACCATATATCATTGCCTACTAATATAATTTCAAATGGACATTTTAATATCCTCTGAAAAATTGCTTTTCTAGAATTGCTCACTTCTCTTACCTAATAAATATTTCCAAGTAATTTTCTTTAAACTATGGTAAAAATATCCTAGGCAATATATATAAATATTTTACAAGCATTTTTAAGTTATGACCTATAATAGAACCCATTAGTGCAGCAGAAATATAGTAAATTTTTAGCACAAAAAAAGTTGTAGTCTTTCCCAAGCCAAGAAATCAGGAGTTTCAAGGGTGAGCATATAATGTTTTAGTAAAGAGTGTGATTCAGTTTCTTGATGTTCGACTTCTGACATCTTTTAAACCTCACTACAACTTCTCTCAGTTCTGCCCATCTGGGCAAGCTGATAATACTGCTTGAGTACACCCTCCTTTGATACCGGTTGGAAGTTCAAATCTTAAGTAGGTACACTCACCCCAGTCCCACCCTGTAAGCACCCTTATATACCAAATCAGTCACTATTCCCCATTGTGTCAAGCCAGTCACCAGCAGGAAGTCTAACCTGCTCTCCCTAAAAAGATTTCTTACATAACAAGTAAAATCTTAACACTTTAGTGTATATTGTTCACCTAATTTATTTCACTGAGTGTTCCAAGTTCAAAACAGATTTTTATCCTTATTTCTGAAGTTTCAATTTTCTACTTTTTTGATATGCTTACTATATTTGTTTTCATGTAAATTAAGGACATGCCATGGGTTTTATTTGGACACAAAAAAGGACAAAGAAATATAGAGTATATTTATGAATGGGGCGGGTTTTTAAGGGGTCAGAATCTGAAATTGCAATGTTATTGCATTTTTATTACAGCCTCATAATGTCCTGGTGCAGTGTGCAGAGAACTCAAGTGCAAACAGTATATAACCCCCAAATTGTATGCTCTTTAATCCCATCAAAGAAGGAAATTACAGATTCCTTCAACCTTGAGAGCCTAATGGTACCTTGTTAGTTTATGAAGTACCCTAGGGAGGTAGGATAAAACTGTGTTGGTAGATGACTCATTCAGAATTATGAAAAAAATGATTAAAATTTATTAACTGAAACATGAGACTTATACATTCTGAATAAAAGTGACAAAAGTAATGCCAGCAGAGAAATGTGAATCATACACGTGCTCCTTTGTTATGGTTCTTTTGATTACACTTCCCTCTCAGATACCTACTCTTAATTTCCAGAAATACAATTTCCACTAATCTTTGTTATACAGCAGCCATTGCCATTCAGTGGAGAAAGTCACTACAATTTCTTCTGTGTTATTTATACCCCCTAATTGCTCCCTGGTAATTTATTAATCCCTTAATGTCCAGGCCTGGTTTGTTTCCTGGTCAGTTGGTAGAACATTTTTTTCTACGAACCTACAGTGGCCTGTCTAGAGAAGGGCACCTGGAACATAATAAGCATGATAATTTATACAAATTTGTACAGCTTGTGGGCCACATGCGGTCCAGGATGGCTTTGAATATTGCTTAACACAAATTCATAAACTCTCTTAAAACATTATGAGATTTTTTTAGTGACCCTTTTGTTCATCAGCCGTCGTTAGTGTTAGTGTATTTTGTGTGGCCCAAGACAATTCCTCTTCCAATGTGGCCTAGGGAAGCCAAGAGATTGGATACCCCTGATTTATACCATAATCTTACATTATTCTCTGCATTACCTGATGCTAATTCATACAATAATGAATTTGATAATCACTGTCCTCGTTTACCCAGGAAACGTATATGAATGAACCATATGTAATGAAGTTGGCCCTTTCACCGTACCAATTCATTTCCAAAGACCATCATAAAAGGCCTTGTAAGAAAAGTGTTTAAGATCATCAACCCTCAAGCTTCAGGTTAAAAGTCATAAATAGTAATGGAGTCTTTGCAAGAAAATTCAAAATAACTAAATATTATACACACTAAAAACAATGGGCTTTTTGTACACATCCTTGTCCCCGTGATAGATAGCATGTCATAAGTTTTAACATGGTTTGATTTGTACTTATTCTGCAGTATGTAAAATCTCAGTTTAATCTCAGAGAACTAGATTTTTTTTATACCTAGTATGAATTCTTGGGTGGTTGGTTGTGAGAATGTTACAATTTTAACTATAAAAATGTAAAAAATATTTAAAATAAAAATTTAACACCATTTATACATTTGTAAGGGTTCTTCCCAGTATGAATCCTTGGGTGAACTCCAAGGACATGCTATTTAATAGTATTTCAATGCCCAATATCTTGTATCATTTCTATCCTGCATGAATTCTGTCATTACTCCAAAGGCATAAACATCTGATGAAAAACCTTATGACAATCATTACATTTGTAAGGTTGCTTGCTGTTCATTATAAACCCTCTGATGTCCCAGTTCTAATCTTTGGGGAAAAACTTTAGCATGCACATTACTTTTGTATGGTTTCTCTCAAAGATGCATATTCTGATGTCAAGTGAATTATGAAGCTTAGATAAAGACTCTGCCACATACATTTACATAATTTCTCTTCAATATGGAAATTGTTGCACAATACCTCAACTTAAAGGTAATGGTTTTGCCACACACATAGCATTTACACAATGTTGCTCTAATAGGTTCCCTTTGATCTTTGACACACACATGATATATGTGATTATTCTCCAGGATGTGTATTCTTATATCTAGTGAAGACTGAGTACTAATTTAAAACTTTTTCATATACACTGCTTTTATAAGTATGACCTATTTGGTGAACCATGAGTTTAAGGCAATGCCTAAAAGCTTTGTGGCATTCAGTATACTTGTAAATTCTCTCTCCAGTATGGAATATGTGATGATTGGTGAGGTGGAGCCCCAAGTAAAGCTTTGCCACACTGGGAGAAGCCGGGATGGCTCAACAGGTTGAGCGCTCATCTTTCAGCCCCAGGGTCCGAGAATCGAATCTTGGCCCTGGCCTGGGTGGACCCATATGCTCAACTGGTTCAGTTCCCACCGGGGTGTGCCTCCTATGTGGGAGAGTCCCCAGCCTGGTTCCTGCCCTGTGCAGCCCTATGCCCACCTGTGGAATGAAATTATGTAGAAAACAAAATGATGTGCAACTATGGAGACTGCTCTGGGCCCTCTCCATCCTGTCAAAAACAAAAATAAATCTTAAAAAAAAGGCTTTGCCACACTGAAGACATTTGTAAGGTTTCTCTCCAGAATGAATTTTTTTGTGAAACCTGATATATGACCATTTTCTAATGGTCATGCCACATTCAATACATTTGTGTGGCTTTTCTCTAATATTTTTTCTTGCAGCCAAGGTATGAACACCTGCTAAAAGTCTTGCCACACTCATTACATTTTTTAAGGTTTCTCTCCATTATGGATTACCTGATGGTAAGTTAGGCTCCAAAGCACACTGAAGGCTTTGCCACACTCATTACATTTGTAAGGTTTTATACCAGTGTGAATGCTCTGGTGATTTGCAAGGCATGATTTTCTCTGGAAAACCTTGCCACACTCATTACATTGGTAAGGTTTCTCTCCAGTGTGAATCATCTGATGTCTTGTAAGGTGTGAAGAATGACTAAAGGCCTTGCCACACTCATTACATTTGTAAGGTTTTTCACCAGTATGCATGCTCCAATGACGTGTAAGGTGTGATTTTCTCTGGAAAACCTTACCACATTCACTGCATTTGTAAGGTCTCTCTCCAGTGTGGACTATGCGATGTCTACTTAGGCTTGAATGCACACTAAAGGCTTTGCCACACTCATTACATTTGTACGGTTTCTCTCTAGTATGAATTCTAAGATGTCTTGCAAGGTGTGAAGAGTGACTGAAGGCTTTGCCACACTCATTACATTTGTAAGGTCTCTCTCCACTGTGGAATAACAGATGTCTACTTAGACTTGAACGCACAATAAAGGCTTTGCCACACTCATTACATTTGTAAGGTTTCTCTCCAGTATGTATTCTCCGATGGCATGCAAGGTTTGACTTTTCACTAAAGACCTTGCCACACACATTACATTTGTAAGGTTTTTCACCAGTATGAACACTCCAATGACGTGCAAGATTTGATTTGTAACTAAAAACACTGCCACACACATTACATTGGTAAGGTTTCTCTCCACTATGGATTACCTGGTGTCTAGCTAGTATTGAATGCATTGTAAAGGCTTTGCCACATTCATTACATTTGTAAGGCTTCTCTCCAGTATGTATTTTCCGATGACATGCAAGGTTTGATTTTTCACTAAAGAACTTGCCACACTCATTACATTTGTAAGGCTTTATACCAGTATGAACGTTCTGGTGACTAGCAAGGTATGATTTTCTCTGGAAAACCTTGCCACACTCATTACACTGGAAAGGTTTCTCTCCAGTATGGATTATCTGATGTCTTGCAAGGTGTGAAGAGTGACTAAAGGCCTTGCCACACTCATTACATTTGTAAGGTTTTTCACCAGAATGAATGCTCCAATGTCGTGCAACATGTGATTTTCTCTGGAAAACTTTACCACACTCATTACATTTGTAAGGTCTTTCTCCAGTGTGGATTATGTAATGTCTACTTAGGCTTGAACGTACACTAAAAACTTTGCCACACTGATTACATTTGTATTGTTTGTTTCCTGAATGAGTTCTCTGATGATTCTCAAGGTTTGATATAATACTGAAAACCTTGTCAAGCTCAATATATCTGTAAGGTGTTTCTTTGCTATGGATTAGTTGATGTCTAGCTAGGCTTGAACCCATACTGAAGGCTCTGCCACACTTAATGCATTTGTAAGGCTTCTCTCCAGTATGTGTTCTCTGATGAGCTGTAAGGTGTGATTTTTCACTAAAGTCCTTGCCACACTCATTACATTTGTAAGGTTTTATACCAGCATGAATATTCTGGTGGCTTGCAAGGTATGATTTTCTCTGGAAAAGCTTGCCACACTCATTACATTTGTAAGGTTTCTCTCCAGTGTGGACTATCTTATGTCTACTTAGGCTTGAACGCATACTAAAAGCTTTGCCACACTCATTACATCTGTAAGGCTTCTCTCCAGTATGTATTCTCTTATGGCCTGCAAGGTTTGATTTTTCACTAAAGACCTTGCCACACTCATTACATTGGTAAGGTTTCTCTCCACTATGGATTACCTGATGTGTACTGAGATGTGAAGCCCGAGTAAAAGTTTTGCCACACTCATTACATTTGTAAGGTCTCTCTCCAGTATGGATTACCTGGTGGTAAATTAATCTTGAACGTATACTAAACGCTTTTCCACACTCATTACATTTGTAAGGTTTTGTCCTACATACTTTTTGGTCTTTTGTCAGAACTGAAGGATGCCTAAAATCATTTCCATATGTATTAGAAATGTTGGCTTGGACACTAGGAGAAACTCTTTGAAGTGGAGAAATTGAGAACGTACTGTTGACAGTGTTCTCAACTACACTAGGTCCATAAATGTTCCCTTCAGTTTGAAATATCTGCAGTTCATCCTGAAAGCTTAATTTCAGCCTATGTTCAATAGACTTGCTTCCTGCATCCCTTCTACCATGTTGATCTCCTCTGTCAGTGAGATGTTTTTCAGGGGTTATAGGCATTCCTTTGTAGTGTGTTTCATCATCTCTCCATTGATACTGAGAGTCATACATATTTTCCTGAATTTTCCTGAAGTAGAAGTCTTGGATTACATGACGTTCAGGTCTGCCAAACATCACTGTTTGGAATATGTCTCCTATATTACTGGTTGTTGTTGGTTGTAATTTCTTGATCACATGTGGAGGAGAGATATCTACAAGATATAAAAAACCATAAATATCCTATTAATTACAATTTTCAAATAAACATGTCATGCAGAAAACTAATATTACATCAAAAGTAAAGTTAAAGTGAACGCAGTTATAAGACTTCCCAATCATGATACTGAAATTTCTAGAAACACTAAAAAAATAGCATTCTTAATTAATGAAATAGTGTCACATGCAATACAAATCAATCTAAGGGTAGTCTAGTTTCAAACACCCTATGATAAAAACATGTTGTATGAACTTATGTTAGCTCACTAAGAAAGGGTATTTTTCTACCATGACCCACAAATACAAACCAATTTGCAGTAACCACATTATCTCATAATTGACGATAAAAAATATTATATATATTTTTACATGTGTATTGGACATTAATAAATGCCAAAGGACAAACAATATACTGTCATGGTAAATAATCATAAATAAGAATATCTAAGTAATTTAGATAAAAGGCAGTTTAAAATTGTAGAACAAACAGCATTGAAAAAAAAAATTTTAATTCTTTAAAAACCAAAATATTTTTCTAAAGACATGCTATAAAACTAATGTTACCAGGGAAGCCGGGATGGCTCAGCAGGTTGAGCGCCTGACTTGCAGCCCCGGGGTCCAGGGATCAAATTCTGATCCTGGCCCATGCAGACCCATATGCTGAACTGAGGCGTACCTCCCAAGTTGGAGGCCCCAGGTCCGGTTCCTGCCCTGTGTGGCCCCTACCCACCTGTGGAATGAAACTATATAGAAAACTAATGATGGAGACTGCCCTGGGCCCTCCCCCTTCTCTCTGTCTCTCTCTCTTTCTCTGTCAAAAACAATAAAAATAAATCTTAAAAAACAAAACAAAACAAAAAACTAACATTACCTATGGAGAGTAGGCATTTTAGAGAATCATCAAGGAGTACATATTAGTTATATTGAATAATGCTGAAGGACCACCATCTGCATATCAAAAAAGTTAAGTAAAATATTCTAGGAACCCATGATAAAACCAGCAGTAAATAACAGGTTACCACATTATAGATTACACTCCATCAAACTCAAAACATTCCCTCAGCAGAATAAATAAAAACGTCTATACTAGAAAGATCACACAATATGAGAGCTGGAAACTAGATTGGGATCACTGACTTGTGAAATATCAGGTCAGGAAAATACATAACATTAACATGAGAACAAAGCCAAAGTCACCATTATGATTCTGTGATTGTAGTTATAAAACAGGTAACCACGAGGGAAATTTCTTATGTATGCAGTGCGCTTTCATTATCCAGTATACTGCCCTTAGAATATGTGTAATACAGAGCCTGTGTTTTGAAAGTTTATTAACTAAGGTGAGGGAACAAATTACAAAACAAAAAATATATAATGCAGGCAAAGGTTTATCTCATAATAAGTATGTTTTTCTAACATACTTATTACACAAAAGTAACTTTTAAGTCTTTAGTATAGAACATGCGATACCCTGAGCCAACTATCAGCAAGCACTAATATGCCTTAAAAAGCCTTTTGGGAAATAACCGCTATTTTTCAAAAAGGACAGTAGTATCACAGGGTTTATGTATATAATCCCCATTTACATAGGAAGAGAAACAAGATTGGAACCTGGACCAACAGACTCAAAACAATATGTTCTTAAGCTTGACTCCCCATCCTGGCATCACAGATTATCAGGAGTTTAGAAAGGAATTCTTCAAGGTAGATACAAGAGCTGAGCTGTGTCACAATGAGTGTTGTTCAGCCATCCGTCCTGGAAATGGTTACAGAGTTGTCAACCTGCACATATTGATTTAGGTCCTGTCTTGACAAACTTGCCCGATGATGAACAGGGGGCATTTTTTAGTGTGAGGAGTGCAGGTGGATGCAGGACTGATGAATGAATGTGGTGGAAATTGGTGAGTTCGGGAATACAGACATAACATGCCAGGAAATAAGTGTATTCCAGCCATATCAAGGTACCATGTGAAGAAAGGTTAGGACTGGGGAAGCATGAGTGGAGGGCAGAGTAATGGGCACATGGGGCAGAGCTTGTACTTGCACATCTGTGGGAAAATAACTGTAGGAGGGCAACTAAAATCCTGATCGTGGAAGAAAGAAGACCTGGTTTAGCAAGTAGTATAAAACTGTCCCATTTTAAACTATGGGGATTATACTTTGAGCACGGGAAAAAATGAAAGGGATTTAAAAATGGAAAATGTGGTGGTGTAGGATGGAAGCAGGTTTATGTCTATGATAATACTTGCTATGAACTTTATCAAATTGAATATCCATGAGTTCCATTTGAAGACAAATATTCAAGAGAAACATAAACAGATGTTCCAGGATATATGTGCACAAATATTCTTAGCAGTACCTGAAGAAAATTCTAAAAAATGTCCATAAAAGGAATATGAATGATCAAAGAAAAATGGATGAGTTTCTTCTGCATGCACATGCAGGCACAACAAAATCATATCAACAGTATACCAAAATAGGAAGACCATAGGTTCAGAATCATCATTTGGCTGGGAGGGCAGAGAGATTGTTTTTTGAGAAACAAAATTAGCAAGTTTTTCCAAGGCCTAAGTATTTAAAGGATGTCAATCACATTAGTTAAAAAAGAAAAAAAGTTACTAACTAAAACTTTAAATAATATATTTTTTAAAAAGATTTTTAACAATTTTGCTATATAGACTTTTTAGGCTAAGACTCTGTGTTTGGTATTAAAAATAATAATGTTCAGGGGATGGCTCAGCAGGTTGAGCACTCATCTTGCAGCCCTGGGGTCGGAGGATTAAATCCTGGCACCAGCCCTTGTGGACACATATGGTGAACTGGGGTGTGCTTCCAGTTTGGTTCTCACTGGGGCAAGCTCCCTATGTGGGAGGCCCCCAGTTTGGCCCCTGGTTCAGCTTCCACCCTGGGTGTGCTTCCCATGAGGGAGGCCCCCAGCTCACGGGGGCATGCCTCCCGCGGGAGGCCCCTGGCCAGTTCCTGCCCTGCACAGCCCCGCGCCCACCTGTGGAATAAAACTATGTAGAAAACTAATGACGTGCAACTATGGAGACTGTTCTGGGCTTCTGGTCCCTTCTCCCTTCTCTCTGTCAAACGCAATAATAATAATAATAATAATAATAATAATAATAATAATGTCCATTTTGCTGAGGTCTCTCATGACTTCACATCATATCATTGGAACTCTTAACACAATCTCTGCAAGAAAAGTGCCCAGTTAACTCTAGGCATCAATGACCCTATAGAGACATCAAGTTAACAGAAGTACGCAAATAAAAAATCCTTTGGAAAAAATCTAAAAACCAGTAAGAAGCTGAACACTCAAACTAGTGCCTACCCCCAAAACACTGAAATAAGAAGAAGAAAATAAGAAATAAGAATAAGAAGGAAAGTTCAAGGCAATTTGCTCTTGTGACTCCCTCCCTGCCCAGCACACAACAGTGAGATTGAATAGAAGAATACTTCCCAATTTCCAGCTCCTCTTTCAGTAGAAAATGCAAATCCAAACCACAGTGAGTTATCACCTCCTCTTGTTGGAATGGCTGTCATCAGAAGACCAGAGATAACAAGTGTTGATGAGGATACGAGAAAAAGGGAACACTAGTGCACTGCTGGTGGGAATGTGAATGGTATAGCCACAATGGAAAATAGCATGTAGGATTGTCAAAATATTTAAAGACTATATGCTCCCTCTTCTGGGCATATATTAAAATAAAATCACTGTCTTATAGAGATCTGCACTCTGATGTTTACTGCAGCGTTATTTATAAAAGTTAATGCATGAAAATAAATAATTGAAGTGTTCAACAACAGATGAATGGATAAAGAAAATAACACACACACACAGCCAACCCATAAAAAAAAAAAAAAATTCTGTGATTTCTACCAACACAGATGTACCCTGATGCCAGGTGCTGTGGGTTGGCAGAAATGGGAGATGTTAATCAAAGAGTAATATCTTCCTGTTATAAAATGAATAAATTTCATGGAGTTAATGTACAGCATGGTGACCAGTGTTAACAATACTGTATTAATATACTTGAACTTGTTAAGACATTAGACCTTAAATGTTCTCACTACAAAAACAAGTTGTAATTTTGTGGGCTGATGGATATGTTAACTAACTTATTGTGGTAATTACTTAGCAACATCAATCATCACACTGTGCACTTTAAATTTATACCATGTTACATACTAAAACCTATAAGGTTGGGGAGGCCTGGATGGCTTAGCAGTTGAGTGCTCGTATGGCAGCCACAGGGTCCGGGGATCGAGTCCCAGCCCCGGCTTGTGCAGACCCATGTGCTGGGCTGGGGTGTACTCCCAGTTCAGTTCTCACCGAGGTACACTTCCCATGTGGGAGGCCCCCGGTTTGGCTCCTGCCATAGGAGTACTTCCCATGCAGGGGGTCCCTGGCTGGTTCCTGCCCTGCACAGCCTCGAGCCCCCCTGTGGAGTGAAACTATATAAAAAACTAATGACATACAGCTATGGAGACTGTTCTGGGCCCTCCCCTTCTCTGTCTCCCTCCCTCTCTCTGTCAAAAAAACAATAAAAATAAATCCTTAAAATAAATAACTATAAAGTCAAGGAATCACTAATATAAAACCATTCAACAAAGAAAAGCCAGATAACTTTAAAGGAAAATTTTATTCAACATTTAAAAAGAATTAATACTAATTTTATTCAAACTCTTCTCAAGAAATTGAACAGGAGGGAATCCTTCCAAACTCATCCTATGAGGCCAGAACTACCCCAATAGCAAAGCCAGACACAGACAAAAAAAACCCCACAGACCAGTATCTCCAATGAATACCAACGCAAAAATCATCAATAGAGAATGCCGGGATAGCTTAGCAGGTTGAGGGCTTCCCTTGCAACTGCGAGGTCTGGTCAAATCCTGGTCCCAGCCTGTGCAAACCCATATGCTGAACTGTGGCACTGGAAGTCCCCAGTTTAGTTCCTTCCCTGCACAGCCCACATCCACCCGTATGGAATGAAACCATGTCACAACTAATGATGTACAACGATAGAGACTGCTCTGGGCCCTCCCCCTTCTTTCTCTCTATCTCTTACCTTCCATCACAACAATAAAACAATCTTTAAGAAATCATAAATTCTACATACAATAAAACCAATTTCACCAGCATATTAGATTATATACCATAACCAAGTAAGATATATTCTTGGAATGCAAGGATAATTCAACACATGAAAATCACTCAAGTAATAAATCACATTAACAGAATAAAACACACAAAAAACAAACATGGTATCACAATTAATGTAGAAAAAGCACATCTGAAATTAACAGCCTTTCATGATAAAAACAGTCAATAAACTAGGAAGAAAAACTACCTCAACATTATGAAGGACACATATAAGAAGTCATTATGAAGGACACATATAAGAAGTCTACAGCTAACATTATACTTAATGGTAAAAGACTGAAAGCTTTTCCTCAAAAACAAGGAATACTAGGATGCCTACACTTACTATTTCTATAAAACATGTTATTGAAGATCCCAGCCAGAACAAACAGGCAAGAGAAAGAAATGTATGCAAATAGAAAAAGGAGAAGCAAAATTATCTTTTCACATCAATAGGATCTAATATGTAGAAAACCTTAAAGATTCTGCAAAAGAATGATTAGAACAAATTAACAAATTCAGAAGAGGGACAAGGTATAAAAATCAACATTCAAAAATCAATTGTATTTCTATACATTAATGGTGAACAATCAGAAAGGAAATAATTATATGTACAATAGGATTAAAAAAAAGGTTTAAGCTTAGCCAACGAGGGAAAGATCTGTATACTAAAAACTGAAAACATTGTTGAAAAAAATTAGAGAAGATAAATAAATGCAAAGATGCCCTAAACTCATGGATTAGAAGATAGTATTGTAAAGATGTCAGCACTACCCAAAGCAATCAACAGATTCAAGGTAATCCCTAGCAAAATCCCAATAGTAGTTCTTGAAGAAATACATAAATTCATTGTGAGATTGATAAGAAATTTCAACAGACCCTGGATAGGAAAAACAAGATTGAAAAAGATAAAGTTTAAGGTCTCATACTTCCTTATTACAATGCTAAACTAATCAAAACAATGTGGTACTGGCATAAAGACAGAGCAATAGAGTAGAATAGAGACATCAGAAATAAAATCATGAATATGATCAAATGATATTCCATAAGGGTATCAAGACCATTCAATGAAGGGAAGGCTATTCAACCAAAGGTGCCGGGAAAAACTGGATATCAACACACAAAAGAATATATTTGGCTCAATACCTCATACAATATATAAGAATTAAAAATGGAACAAATACGTAAACATAAGGCCTAAAACTATAAAATTCCTAGAAGAAAATGGGAGAAAAGGTTACAGTTAAATTGTGCTCAGCAATTATTTATCAGATATGACAGCAAGAACACAGGCAACAAAAGCAAACAGATAACTTGAACTACATCAAAATTATAATCTATTGTGCTTCAAAGGACACAATCAAGTGAAAAAGGCAATCTATGGAATGGGAGAAAATATCTGCAAAGTACATATCTGTTAATAGGTTAATACTGTGAATATGTAAAGTCTAAAAGTGTCTGATTACTAATTTTACCATGTGGGTGGCGGGGGGGGGGTCCCCATACCAACCAACAAGGAATCCTCCAAAACCAACTGGTATCCCACAATTTAACTCAATTTTGACACTATTTAGCTGGACATAAGAGTCAGACAACACAACTTAAGGCAAGCTTGTCCAACCTGCAGCCCCTGGGCCATATGAGGCCAGGATGGCTTTGAATGCGGCCCAATACAAATTTGTAAACTTTTGTAAAACATGAAAATTATACATGGAACTTTTTTTTTTGTTAGCTAATCAGCTCTCAATACTGTATTTTATATATGGCCCAAGACAATTCTTCCAATGTGGCCCAGGGCAGCCATAAGATTGGACACCACTGGAAAGGGTTCAGTTCTCTAAGACTATCCCTCCCCCTCCCATTCAGATGATAATTAGGATTCCAGGTTAAAACCTGGGCTATAGATCAGAAGTTTCAACCACTCCATTCCTCCAGTTAGATGTTATTTGTTAGAGCAGCTCACAGAACTGAATAAAACATTTTACTTACTGGATTACTGATTTATTATGAAAGAATATAAACTCAAGAACAGCTAGATGAAGAAATGCATAGGGAAAAGTATAAGGAAAGGGCTGCAGCTGCCATGTCCCTCGCAACATACCACTCTTCCCCATCTCCATGTATTTAATAACCTGAAACTCTTTGAACCCTCCTTTTGTGTTTGCATGGAAGTTTCATTACATATCCATGGTTGATTAAATCACTAGCCCCTTTCCCCTCCCAGGTCAGGAGGTGGGATTGTAAATTCCAACCCCCTAATCATACCGTTGGCTCCACTGACAACTAGCCTCACCATCACTGAGGATTTCCAAATCACCTAATTAACATAAACTAAGCTGTGAACAGAAAGGGCTTGTTTACAAATAAGACACCCATTTCACATTTAAAACACTGAAGAGACTGCAGGAACTGAGGATAGGGGCCAAATGCTATAATAAGAGTCTTCCCACTACTCTTTTATGACAGAGAGAGAAAAAGAGAGACAGAGAGAAGGGGAAGAGCCCAAAGCAGTCTCCACAGCTGTACTCATCAGTTTTTCAACATGGTTTTGTTCCACACAGGTGGGCGGGGGTGGTCTCCTGCATGGAACGCACGCCCCCACGAGCTGGGGGTCAAACCGGTGCCTCCCACACATGGGCAACTTGCCCGGGCAATAACTGAACTGGGGGCGTCCCACATGGGAAGCACATACCAGTTCAGGATATGGGTCTGCACGGGCCAGGGGCTAGACTCAATCCTCAGACCCTGAGGCTGCAAAGCAAGCGCTTAACCCACTGAGTGCCATCCCGACTTCTTCCATTCCTCTTTTTTTTTTTAAGCATATCCTTGCTTTAATCTCAGTTTGCTCTTCTATATAGGTATAATGATTTAATTGTGAGGCAATTTGATGATAAAATATAATGCTGCTTGCACAAAGCATGTATCACAGAGCCTGGTAAGAGAAAAAACACTCAACAATTGTTAATGGTAATGCTGGTGATGGCAGCGATGGAGATGATGACGATGATGATGATGACAATGACGATGATTACCATGACAATGATATCATGTCTAAAGAAGACTTCAGAAATCATTTTGACTCCCATTACTCTTATAGCTCAAGAAATTCCAAGGCTTTTGGGAGCTCTTGTCAGAAGTGGGGATGAAGACCAAACATACTCATATACTTTTTTTTTTTAACTTTAAAGATTTATTTTTATTGTTTTTGACAAAGAGAGAAAGAGAGATACAGAGACAGAGAGAAGGGGGAGGGCCCAGAACAGTCTCCATAGTTGCACATCATCGGTTTTTCCACATAGTTTCAGCATATGGGTCTGCACAGGCCAGGGCCGGGATTCAATCCTTGGTCCCCTGGGCTGTAAAGTGAGCGCTTAGCCCACTGAGCCATCCCGGCTTCCCCTATACTTCTTTTTACAAACCATAATATTATAAGGTCTGGGAAGCCGGGATGGCTCAGTGGGTTGAGCGCTCACTTTGCAGCGCCGGGGACCAAGGATCGAATCCCGGCCCCGGCTCGTGTGGAACCATGTGCTGAACTGGGAGCTCCCCCAGTTCAGTTCTTTCTCTGTATCTCTCTCTCTCTCTCAAAAATAAATAAATAATTAAAAATAATTTTAAAAAATATTATAAGGTCTATGTCTCAACAAGAACAACCCTAAATATCCCAATTAAAAAATGAAAGAACATGAGCAGTCATTTCTCTAGAGATGATATACAAATGGCCAACAAACATATGAAGAGATGTTCAGTATCACTAATCATTAGGGAAATGCACATCTAAACCATAATGAGATATCATCCCTCACCCATTAGGATGTCTACTATAAAAAACAAACAAACAAAACAAACAAACAAAAACCCCAGAAAATAAGTGTTGAGGAGGATGTTCAAAATGGGAATTCTCATGTACTGCTGTTGGGAAAGTAAAATGTTGTAGCTGCTGTGGCAAACAGTAGGGCATTTCCTTGAAAATTAAACACTGAATTACAACACACCATAGACTGAATGTTGTTGTCTCTCTAAAATCCCTATGTTGAAATCTTCCAAAGTACAATGGTATGCCTTTGGGAGGTGACTAGGTCATGAGGTTGGATTCCCTCATGAGTAAGATTAATGCCCTTAGAAGGGAACAGAAGCTAGCTCTCCTTCTGCCACACAAGGATACATTGAGAAAGTCAGCCATCTGGAAGAAGGTTTTCCTCAGAATTTAACCAGGTTGGCACCCTGATACCAGACATCCAGCCTCCAGAACTGAGAGAAATCCTTTCCTGTTATTAATAAGCCACCAAGGGTGTGGCACTTTGTTACAGGAGCCTGAACAGACTAGCACACCATACGATCCAGCAATTGCACTTGGAGTGTATATTCAACAAGATGGAAAGCAGGATCTCAAAGAGATATTTGCATACCAATGTTCACAGAAGCATTATTCATAATAGCCAAGAGATAGAAACAAGCCAAGTATCCACTGACACATGACTGCAGAAACAAAATGTGGTAAAGATATATAATGGAATATTATTCGGCATTCAAAAAAAAAAGACACAAATCAGTCATTTTTGTACAACATGGGTAACCCTAGAGAACATTATGCTAAGTGAAATAAGCCAGTCACAAAAAGGATTCTATTTATGAGAAGTACCTAAAATATCACATTAATAGAACTAGAAATGAAAATGTTATTTGCCAGGGGCTGGGGAAAGAGGAAAATAGGAAGAAAACAAGTGATTTTTAAATACTCATGGTAATCTGTTGAGTCCATATTCAAATACTAACCAAAAAATAGGGTGTGGGGAAGCTGGGATGGCTCAGTGGGTTAAGTGCTCACTTTGCAGCCCCAGGGACTGAGGATCAAATCCAGGCCCTGGCCTGTGTGAACCCATATGCTGAACTGGGGAGTGCCCCCAGTTTGGTTTTCATCGGGGTGAGACCCCAGCCTAGTTCCTGCCCTGTGCAGCCCCAAGCTCACCCGTGGAATGAAACTATGTGGAAAAACCAATGATGTGCAACTATGGAGACTGTTCTGGGCCCTCCCCCTTCTCTCTGTCTCTGTCTCTGTATCTCTCTCTATCTCTGTCAAAAACAATAAAACAAAATAGGGTGCATTTTAACTCTGCAAATCACAGATGATGTAAAATAATACATTACATAACAGTAAAGAGAGAGGAAGTTAGCAGAGCTCCCACTATATACAGTATATTAGAAGATACATAATTGCTATTATCAATGAAACTTAAGATTTACTTATCCAAAATTAATAAGTTCGACTCCATAAATCTCATCAGGAGAATATAAGTAACCATCTGGAGAAAAGAAGTAAATGACCCATAGTGGGAAAGGACATGTATCAAAAAGTGCCTTGTAAATAGAAGCAGGTAGTGTAGACATATTTTTTGGAAGTGGAGTGGACACCCACAAAGGAGGACAATGTGAAGAGAGATAGATGATCAGCAATACACACAGCAAATAAGAGCCAAAGAACAATAGAACAGAATCAGCAAGGGGAACAACAGGGCCCAGGTACACTCTACATGAAGTTCAGATGGAAAGAAAGATGGAGAACCAGTCAGTCTCCATGTGTTCACTCAAGAATGCAGTCCCCAGAACTTTAGAAATTATGGGTGTTAAAGTAACAGTGGAAAGAGAAGTCCTTAAAGTGCAAGAAATTACTTAGTTTTCTGTAAAATACAATGAGATATTTAACAGTTATTTCAGGACAGCATCATGGATTCAATGACTCTAGACAGGGCAATTATTACAGTGGAGTACGTAGTTTATACCAAGAAATAAAAACTCAGTGAAACTTATATAAAACTCAACAAATTATGGATAGAAAACAGAAAACATACTTCAGAAAAACAGTGAATCTTATACAACAAATGATGACAAATCAATTAATGCCATTTCTAAGATTTAAAAAATGACTTAAGGGACCTCTGAATAGGAATAGCTCAGCAGTTGAGCACTTGCCTTGCAATCGCAAGGTCAGGTGTTTGATTCCTGGCCCTGGGCCATGCAAAAACCCGTATGTTGAACTGCGGTGCAACTGGTAACCACCTGCCAGGATGGCACAGCAGCAAAGGTTCTGGCTTCCCATGTGGGAGGCCCCTGGTTCAGTTACTGGCCTGAACAGCCCATGTCCACCTGTGTGGAATGAAACCATGCCAAAACTAATGATGTACAACTATGGAGATGGCTTTGGGCCCTCCCCAATTCTTTCTTTCTCTGTCTCTCTCTCATGTTCTCTCAAAACAATAAATTTTAATAAATGACTTAAATAAAATACACACATATACACGTATGAGGGCTGTTGGAAAAAATCCAGCCATAAATGCCTCTATTTTTCATATTACATGGCTGGATACTTTCTGGACAACCCTCATATATACTCTCAAGGTACTAAATATTCCCAATTTAAAACCTGTAACAAGGGATGCTGGGATAGCTCAGTGGGTTTCATGCTTACCTTGCAACTGCAAGGTCTGGAGATTGAATCCCGGCTGAGGCCTGTGCAAACCCATATGCGGAACTGGACGCAATTGGTAACCACTGGGATGGCGGTGAAGGTTCTTGCTGCCCATGTGGGAGAATCCCAGTTCCCACTCCGTATGACCCCTCATCCACCTATGTGGAATGATACTGTTACAACTAATGATGTACAACTATGGAGACTGCTCTGGGCCCTCCCCCCTTCTCTCCCTCTGATCAAGTCAACTGTCAAAAGACTAACAACATGAGGTACAAAATCAGGGGAAAAGAAGCAGAAGGAATAATTAAGACTATCTTTTCAAAATATCTGGAATAAGTGTACAATTTAGGGAAACAAATGGTGAGCCATGTCCTTGAGGATAAAACAATGTTCATTCCCCAACTTAACTCTGACATACATTGTAAATATAAAACAAATAAGGGAAAGCTGGGATGGCTCAGCGGGTTAAGCGCTCGCTTTGAAGCCCCGGGGACTGAGGATCGAATCCTGGTCCTGGCCCATGTGGACCCATACGCTGAATGGGGGGTATGCCCCCAGTTCAGTTCTTGCCGGGACCTATGTGGGAGGCTCCTGGCCCAGTTCCTGCCCTGCGCATCCCTGTGCCCACCTGTGGAGTGAAACTATGTGGAAAACTGATGTCAACTATGGAGACTGCTCTGGGCCCTCCCCCTTCTCTCTGTCTCTCTCTGTCTCTGTCTCTCTCTGTCAAAAATCAGTAAAATAAATCTTAAAAAAAAAAAAAATACAAACATTAAGTATATCATCAAAAAATAGGGAACTGATGATTAAAAAAGTAAAAATCAAGCTCATTTATAATGAATGGAAATGCACAAGATGAAAGCAGCAGTGGCTTAAACAAAACAAATTATAATAGATGTCTTTGAAGGCATCATTAAACTTTATGAACTCCCTCATTAAGATGCTTCAAAATTGTATTTGTTGAGGTGGAATGCACAATGGCACATGCAGGGGAAAAAATGGCATGAACAATAGTTTAATCACCAGCCTCAGTGGCAGGAGGGCACAAACATGGACAGTGTTCTCCCTAAAATTTCTATGCTATTTACTGTGGCACAAAAGGGATGATCATTAGCATGTATATGTGATCAGCCTTGTCACAGTGCCCTGAAGCGATACTTTATGACACTCCTCAAAATAAGAAAGAAAACTGAAAACACTTATCAGATTCTCATGATACTCTCTACCTTGGTATCCTGGGCCACGCTGGCCACGCTAGTGAGCAGCTTCAAGTGCAGTTTCTGTATATAGCAGAATAATGCAGGCACTCCTTACTTAATGACCGAGTTCTATTCCTAGGACTAGGTAGTTAAGTGAATTGGTCATTAAGCAAATTGGTTGATAAGCAAGAAGCTTAAAGGTGGGTGTCTTATGGCATATCATGGTGCCATAGGGTATGTATTTTTCAGTAGATATCATGAGACACACTTATGAACGAAATATGTAGTCTTGCATGACTGCAAATATTTCGTGTAGTAAATACTAACCAACTTCAGGAACAAGTCAATGACTGAGAAAGGGGATTCCTGAGACTCACACCAACTAAGAAAGGGGATTCTCTGAGCTGAAGAACTGGTCCTAAGTCTGAGCGGTTGTTAAACAGGCAGACTCCATGGAGGAGTCCACCAGAAGTTGTCCATCACCTTATGGAGGATTATCACAGCAAGAAATAGGTTAAAAGTTCAGACCCTAGTAATGTGTATTTCAAAAGCAAGTTTCAGAGGCAAATCATGCAAACTTAAGACAATATAAACTCTTGAAGAGTCTACATTCCCAGACAAGGTAGAGCAGTGCAGAGAAAAAAAGACAACACGTGGGGTCAGATATTTTAGGATCTTTAAATGGGACCATGCTCTGTACTCACAGATACCAAGCTAAGAGCCTGAAATACTAATACATGCTCCCCATGTAGGACTGATGATCAAAGAGAGGATCTCTCTCTGTCCATGGTCTTTACAGATTTCCTAATTAACAGTTACAGAAAATCCACCCCACCTGTCTGTTACACATACCACTGCAGTATATAGCAAAATCAGAACAGAAAATGACAGAGGGATCTGAACAGGCTGATAGGGTTAGAGACAGCGCCATACAGTTTCTGGGGCTCCAGATGGAATGAAAGAACAACCAGTGTTTCCCTATCTCCTGATTAGGTCTCCTAACTACAGCAAATGGGGATGGAAATGCAATAGGTCCCAGAGTCAGGACTACAAAAGCCTCAGCTCTGATCTAGGAGTATATGAACTAAAGAACTGAGCTCCAGTGGAATTAAGTCCAGAGAAAAGAGAACCATTTGAAACAGTCTGCTCCATACTCCTCCAAGTCAAGTAACCAAATAGGTCACAGTGCCAGAAAACAGGGGGTTGTGATCATGACAATTATGCCTCTATCTCTGTTGAAACTCAGCTCCAGTGGAGGGTGACAGGATATGTTTTACATGTTGAAGGACAGACTGATGAGATGTACAGAAGAAAAATTTCCTTTGAGAGTACACAGAAAGCAAACTTCTGTTTTCCCTTAAAACTCTCCCAAAGTAGGAGTTTCCCAGATACTATTAATGGTGCAGCTTCCTCTCTCTTTCCAAGCTCTTACCTATGTTTATGCCTTTGATACCTTCCAACCTATCTGTTTTTTTGTTATTTTTCATCTCACGTCTCAACAGTCCAGGCTCTCTGCCTTCCTCCAAAATGGAGATAGTAATCAGATCAGACAGAAATTTCTAATCATAAGAAAGGAATGTGAAGTGCTGTGGCTTTTCCAGAATCCTAGCTGTTTGTCCAGGTGACAAAGGAGGCCATTATAGATGGGTCTAGAAAAGTATTTCACAAATCCATCCACTGCTTGCCTCCTTCTGTGCATACAAACCAGTTTAATATACAGATACTCTGCCAAGAACTACTGAATCAGAAGCACAGAGATAGCAAACAGAGCACTGGGTATTTTAAAAATATGACACAGGAATTTAATAATACTTAATCTCTGGAACAACCCTAATTATCATGAAATGGGCTGATCATCTGAAGAAAAAGCAAGTTTAAAGTCCTGATGCCAAATAATGAAGCTATTCATTTGAGTAAACAGAGCTTTGATCTCAGTCAAATTAACTCTAAATTTTGACTCAAGTCAAATGGTAAAAACTCCCAAGCGGCATACAAGGGAAAATGTAATGATACCCAAGGACAGATCTAGAAGAAAGTCATCCTCACCCAGCGAGAGCAGGTTCCTGTAGTTCTCCAACATCACGTCCCAGAACAAAGCCCTCTGAGCAGGGTCCAGGCATTCCCACTCCTCCTGAGAGAATTCTATGAACACATCCTCGAATGTCAACTGTCCCTGAAATGAAAAACACATTTCACCAAAGGAGCCATGAAGAGAGTTCTTATCTTCACACAAAATGAGGAGAGAAGAATAAGGATTGATTTGGTTGAAGTGTGTGTTCTGACAGATCCATGTAAAGAAATTTGGAGCAAGATATGTGTTTCTAATTTTAATTTCTCATGACTTTCCATAAGGGATTATAACATCCTCCAAATCAACGTGGCTATCTCACTTTTGTGCACATTACATGAAATATACAAATAAAAATTCAACACACAGTTGTCTATGCAGAAGTGTTAGATATTATGTTCGGCATCTTGAGTGATATTCAGTGTCTAGATGAGCTAGAATATGACTGGTGTCTTTAGAGATGACAAAGTTCACAGTGCCATTAAAGAAAGATCAGACTTTTTAATTGTGATGATGATAGTAACAGCCACGACTATAAGTTTTTGAAAGTGTCCTATGTGTTAAGCTTTGCTCTAAATGCTTTACATGTATTAATTTCTTATCAACATGCTAGCTCATTAGAGAAAGATCTGGTCCCATCTAACCAAGGAGAAACCTATGTCACAAACACTGTGAAACTTGCCTCAGATCAAACACCTAAGAATAAAACAGCAAGCACCTAAACTCAGATGGAAAAGCTTTAGAACCAAAAGTGTCAAACAATTAACTAATAAATATAGCATTAAAGGTGTATTGGCAGATCCTGAGAAAACCAGAATGAAGTTCAAGGTTAACAACATGGAATCACAGGAAAGCTCATTATATATGCACAGACTAGCACACACATGAGCATGACATGTTTCTACTGTTACTTCTATTTAAATCATTCATATGATAGTGTAGGAAAAATTTAAGGCCATGGAATATATTTAGGATATCACTTCAACAGCTAAAAAATAGAAAACATAAGAAATGATGAGGTCTTTTATAATAATGGACTTCAATATCCATGCACTCCTGCGCATACATATAAACACTCAAATTAACTGAAATCAGATGTTGTGTCTCGATGACATATTTCTTCATTTCTTTTACTATCATTTATATTCTTGTGTGTTTCAGCCTCTGGGGGTCAATGAAAATGTATCAATTGTACTTAATTTAGTTTGCTATCATCCTACAGTAGGCAAGTAAAAAAATGATACAAACATGTAAAAAAATACTTTAACTCTGGTCTCTAAAAACACTGACATTCATAAAGATAAATTCAATTTTATCCATTTAAATTTAGATATGTAGGCATAACAAAAACCAGTTTACTCCCTATTCCATTCATAAAACAATGATTCAAGATTTAAACAGTGATGAGTGTTATGCATTAATTAAAAAATTAAGATTTAACAACTTATTGCACTAGTGTATACATGAAAAATTCTTAATTAAAAATCATGACAGGGAAAGCTGGGATGGCTCAGCGGGTAAAGCGCTTGCTTTGAAGCCCCGAGGACTGAGGATCGAATCCAGGCCCCGGCCCATGCGGACCCACATGCTGAACTGGGGTGTGCCCCCAGTTCAGTTCTTGCCAGGACCTATGTGGGAGGCTCCCGGCCCAGTTCCTGCCCTGCGCAGCCCTGTGCCCGCCTGTGGAGTGAAACTATATGGAAAACTGATGTCAACTATAGAGAATGCTCTGGGCCCTCCCCCTTCTCTCTGTCTCTCTCTGTCTCTGTTTCTCTCTGTCAAAAATCAATAAAATAAATCTTTAAAAAAAAAAATCATGACAAAAAAGAGAAATTGGGGGAAAGACTGTCATTAAGGAAGAACATTTCACCAAACATTGTGATGAACAGAAAACACTGGATGCATTCTCTCTGCAATAACAGTGATGAAAACGGCTGGCTCTGGCTCCTGCCATTCACCACTGTATAGTATGCGTGAGCAGGGACCAGTAGAAGAGAGGAAAGGAAGGGGGAAAAATACTTTGACAGATGACTAGATAAAAAAGTTGTGGTACATTTATATGATGGAATATTACTCAGCAATAAGAAAAGATAAAATACTGCTATTTGCCACAAGGATGGATTTGAGATCATTATATTAAGCGAGATAGACTGAAAAAAATCAAGAACCATATGACTTCACTTACATGTGGAATATAAAACTACTGAAAGTAACAAAGAAACCAAAACTTATGGACACAGTCAATAGTTTAGTGTTTACCTTAGGGTAATGGGGGAGGAAGGTAGAAGAGGAGAGAGGAAGCATCAAATATATGGTGACGGAAGGAAAATGGATTCCAGGTGCATATAATGCAATACACAGATGATGTAATATAAAATTGTACACCAGGAACCTTTGTAATTTTTACCAACCAATCTCCAATAAATTTTCTTTTTTAGATTTATTTTATTGTTTTTGAAAGAGACAAAGAGAGATAGAGACAGAGAGAAGGGGAAGGGCCCAGAGCAGTCTCCATAGTTGTATGTCATCAGTTTTCAACATGGTTTCATTTCACACAGGTGGGTGGGGGCTATGCAGGGTGGGAACTGGGCTGGGGGGCCTCCTGCATGGGAGGCATGCCCCCTTGAGCAGGGGGCCAAACAGGGGGACAAGAACTGAACTGGGGGCCTCCTGTATGGGAAGCACACCCCAGTTCAGCATATGGGTCCACACAGGCTGGGGCCACGATTTGATCCTTGGTCCCCAGGGCTGTAAAGCAAGGGCCTAACTCGCTGAGCCATCCTGGCTTTCCCAATAAATTTAACAATTAATTAAAAAAAAACAAAACTGAGAAATGTTTAAAACACACACATACACAAAGAAGGAAATGAAACACAACTTTCCTAAAAGCCTCTGTAAATAAAAAAAATAAATTGCTATATGAGAAGCAAAAAAAGGAAGGAGAGTTAAAAACCTAGAATTGTTAAAATTCACAAATCTCAGGACTGAGATAGGCTAAAAATAAAAGGAGGGAAAAAGATATTCCATTCAAATGGAACCTTAAAGAGAGCAAGGGTGGCTAAATTATATTAAACTTAACAGACCGTAAGACAAAACCTATCATAAGAGGCCAACACCATTATAATGATAAGAGGGTCCATTCACTGGTAAGATATAGCAATTATGTATATGCATCTAACATTAGTGCTCTCAAATACGTGAGGCAAACATTGAGAGAAATGAAGAAATAGGCAGCAGCACAGTAATAGCATGATCTTCAGTACTCCCATGTTAATTATGGATACAACAACCAAACAGGAGATCAAGGATACAGAGGACTTGAACAACACTGAAGGCTGATCGAACTTACCGGTAACAGACACACAGGGAACTCTCAACCAAACAACAGCAGAAAACATTCTTCTCAAGCACACAGGGAATATTCTCCATAACAGACCACATGTGATGGATGACACAAATTTTAAAAAACTGAAAAGTATCTTCTCTAACCACAATGAAATGAAACTAGAAACAAATGACAGAAGCAAAAGAAAAATCCACAAAATGTGGAAATTAAACAACTCATTCTTAAATAATCAATAGGTCAAAAATACCCCAAAATTTTTATATCTGGCTATAATTTTTAATACAAAACATCAAAATGTATGTGATGCAGTGAGAGCACTAAGACAAATATCTACAGTCATATATACTTACATTTAAATAAAGCAAAGATTGCAAATAAGAAATATATTTTACATCTCAAATAGTTGAAAATTAGAATAAAACTGAACCCAAATTTGCCACAGTGAAAGAAGTAAATAAGATTAGAGAGGAGATAAATGAAATAGAGAATAAAAAAATGACAAAAAGCAGAA
>PVKE010019122.1:0-28808 GCA_004027555.1 Craseonycteris thonglongyai | reverse complement strand
GTGGAGGTGGGATGGCTAATGAGGAGGCTGCTAAACGTCCCAGGGCAAGGAGTGAGGGGTCCTGAGCTAAGAGTGAAAGTCAGAAGGCGAAGACGGACCGGATGTGAGAGGGTCATTAAGGGTGTGGGGGGTCCAGAGCAGTCTCCTTAGTCAACAGCATTAGTTTTCCACATAGTTTTTACTCCACAGGTGGGCACAGGGCTGCGCAGGGCAGGAACTGGGCCGGGAGCCTCCCGCATAGGTCCCGGCAAGAACTGAACTGGGAGCACATGCCAGTTCAGCATATGGGTCCGCATGGGCCGAGGCCGGGATTTGATCCTCCAGCTCCAGGGGCTGCAAAGCAAGTGCTTAACCAGCTGAGCCATCCCAGCTTCCCCCAAATCAACTTTTTTAATAGTACAGTCATAGGAACGATGTGTTGACACTACCACAGACATGTCAGTCATTATGCCCCCTAGTCACTGACACCTATGCCATTGCATACCCCAGCTCCTCCAAACCACAGTTCCCTACCCCAAGCCTTCTTACCACTGCCACTGAACCAGACGAAAGGAAGGAAGGAAATACCAGTGACTTAAGGAATGACGGAGGAGAAAGATGATGCCTTTCTTTGAGAAGGAAACTAACCGCAGATACATGTTAGGGGTCTTGTTTAATTCCTAATGAGAAAACTGACCTCCTGACTGACAAGGAAAGGTACCATACTGTGATACAACAATTAAAGGTGTTACCTCTTAAACTTTCCCTCCATCCTAAAGACCTGAGTTGGTGAAGAATTTTTTTTTTTTTTTTCACAAATAGATTACAGATACCAAGTGCACTTACGGTGTTAGATGACACCTTGATACCAGAATTCTGATTTACCAGGTAGGGTATAAAAGATCATGTTTTTTATTGACAGTTAATTTAGCTTTATAGCTATCATATGTAACATAACTAATGGAGGATGCCATAAACTAGTTAAACTGAAAACGTTAACAGATGACATCTTGATGATTACAGAAAGCTCCTATTTAAATTTTTGTAATAAATGTATATAAACATTTGTTAGTTCTTTTAGGAAAATAGACACATAGCATATTGGGGCAAGGTAGAAGTAGCCTGACTTGGAAATATGAAAGCCTGGATTTCAATAACAGCTTTTCTACAAAGAAGCAACTTCAGAGAAGTTTAGTTATTTGTATAAAGGGGTAATGATGATTTTACAGTTTTATCATTACAATTAAATGAAAAATAGGTATACCATTCATTTAAAAACTAACATACAAATATTTGAGCACTTTCTTTATACTAGACCCTATTCTAAGCTATTCTAACTATTCTTTTATATCAAAAACTTTATTTCAAGTTCGCTTTCTTGTTCATAATTTCTCCTTCCCAGGTCTACCTAACTCTTTCTAAGATTCTACCCTAACATGCAGCCATTATCTAAATTCAATTATTGCATTCAGTAGTGTCAAACTCACAAAAGCCACCTATTTAAAAGGGAATCATTTTCAATTCTCAGAAAAGTATTGAGTGAAGTTATTCATTATCACCTATTTTATAGATGAGGAAGTTCGGACAGGTCAAGCAACTTGCCCCCAAGTTCACATAGCTTATAAGTGAAAGCGATAATGTAGTCTTCTTAACCTAGTTATGATAAACTAAATCTCTCCAGAATAAAACACCAAGAATAAATCTAAGACTTTTCCTCCCAACCTCTGCTAATTCAGGATCCTGTGTGACAAAAAACAGCTTTCATGCATCCACTTATGTGTACACATCCTCTTTCCCCAGCACATTAAGTGGAATTGTCTCTTTAAACCATTTATCTACCCCATCTGGTTGGTCAAGGATATCCTCATGCCTCTTGCCAATGCACTTTTTTTTTTTAATTTTATGTTAGCCCAAATTTCTGTGTTACCTACCCTTTATTAGTAATAATTATAATTTCTATTTACAATAAATACAATCACCATTTCAGCTGGACTTACTACTCCACTAACCTAAGAACAAGCATAATTGTCCTGCCAACTTTTGCATTTGAACATGGCTTTAGTAGACAACAATTTGAAAATGGGTGATTTTTATGAGTTTGACATTGAATCCAATAATTTAATTTGAACGATGACTTCACTTTAGATTAGAATCTTGAGAAGAGTTGAAAACAGCTGAAAAGGAGAAATTTTAAACAACAAAAAATAAGTCAACTTGGTGATATAAATGTTTGATTTAACTGAAAAAAACCTTAATTTTTAAAAACAAATTTATTGAGATAACACTGGTTAGTAACATTACATAAATTTCCAGTATACATTATAATCTGACATCTGTGTGCTCCCCATCCAAAGTCTAGTTTCTTTGTATTATCATATATTTGACCCCCTATACCGTTTACCCTCTACCAACCTACTTCCTCTCTGAGAACATCTGTTGTCTATGAGTTTGCTTTTGCTTGTTTTCATAGTTCATATTATTTTCATTTTATAGATCCCATGAATGAAATCATACATTTTTTTGTCCTTTTCTGTATGACTTATTTCACTTAGAATAATATTAAGATCCATACACATTGTGGCAAATGGCTATGAAACTTTATACGTTAATTAAGGATAGTTTTTTTTCAAAGATTTCAGAGCAATGATATAGATAGTGACCATTTTCAAAGTAATTATTCAGCTTGTCTACACTTCGCAACATTATACATGACAAATGAAATACATTGATTTTCAAATCAATCATATTGCTCTTACTTTTAAAAATGAGTCCACCTTAAAGCATAAGAATGTATTTACTAATTAAATGGCACAGGCCCACCAAGAGACAAACGAGTGCTGTGTTATCCCTTAAGAAGGAATCAGAAGACACATCTGAGAATCGTCACATCTTCTGCAATATCACTGAAACTAATTCTAGGGATTTCTCCTGTTCTAATAATAGAGTCAATTGAGGTGGGAAACAATAAAATAATGCCTTGTAATGGCCCTACTAGAGAAACAGATAATATCACATACATGCTCTACTACATGGAAACTTCTCTGACAAAGAGGTCCATTATCTCCTTTCCATTAAGGATGTTTCTTCTCAAGACACAATATTATTGAACACTCCTGCCTTTGTTCAAGGCCAAAGGAAAGAAGAAATGCCTAAACAATCCATTTTCTAATCCTCTTAGATCTTGTCAAAACAAGGAAGAGGAAATGAAATGTGCAAGAAACTATCAAAATGGAAAATTAAAACTGCTCAGCTGGTATTCTATATCAGCTCTAAGCGCTAAGTTTTTCAACATTTCCCCACCCATCTACATTGGGGAAAACTTCAAAATCTCAT
Organism: Craseonycteris thonglongyai; assembly: GCA_004027555.1. Classification (NCBI taxonomy): domain Eukaryota; kingdom Metazoa; phylum Chordata; class Mammalia; order Chiroptera; family Craseonycteridae; genus Craseonycteris; species Craseonycteris thonglongyai. Next base: position 25,496 of record PVKE010019122.1, on the reverse strand, counting down.
TGTTTCCTACTATGGTTTAAGGTAGTCCCCTATTCTAATTTGAGGATCACTTTTTAGCCACACCAACTAAATGTTTGCCCATGTTAATTGCTGTAACTTGTTATGGAAGTTACAGGATTTTCTGAATTCCAAATATCAAGAATTTTTTATATTACCCAATGTTTCACCCCTAAAAATTACTGCTTCAAATAAATATGTAAACTATTAAAAAGTAATGAGTACTATTTATTTATAATAGGTTATACAAATGATTGGCTCCCTAGGCAAATAGAATTGGACCTATGACACATGAACTATCTTCATACCAATTACTATCAAAACAGAACATCTTTCTTCACCCACTCAGTCTAGTGTATAATACACAAAGGAGTGTAGTGACATGGAAAGGAATCTGAGATCTGGAATCAAATCCTGCGAGTCTAAGCAAGTCACTGATTGCTTCCAGGTATTTGATTCCAAATAGGTTTTCTAAAAATGGTTAAATCAAGGGTCTCTAAATTCTAAAATATCCTTAGTCAACCACTAATTCAGCCTCTTACCTATGTCCAGAAACAGTTTATTGTACAAATCTTCAAATACACTAACACAGCCAAACATCTATCACTAATCACTTGACCTTTCCTAAATACTAAATGCAATGACCAATCTCTAAGGCAGGCAATCTGAATTAAAAACAAAAAACAAAGGTAACATGAGTGGAACAAGAGATTACATAAGAACATGATTGTAATCTGAGTTCAATGATACTAGGAGAATGCATTCTTCAATGTACAAAGACAACTTTATAGAGTGAAAGGATTTCAAAAGATGAAAACACACATGAGAGAATAATAGTTGGGAAAAACATAATGTGCTTCCTTTACTTCTTAGGAGTTTTCTTGCTATTTTACCAACATACTGAATCTCTTTGCTTGTCTAGTTCTAACTCTAGATCAACAATCTCCTTAAGAGCATACTCTCCCCTCTGGACTTCTAGGAGATAAAGTATCATTACATAAAATTGTACCATTGTGTTTAGGTTAGAGAGTCATAAAATGCTACAGCCAAGGGAAGTTGTTATAAAGTGTCTATCCAAATAATTGACTGAATAAATAAATGAGGAAGAATAGGTCATCTTTCTTAGAGAAAAATTTTAAATCATTTATAAAGAATATGAGGCTTAAATATCCCCATCCTATCCCTTGTGTGGACTGGATTTAAAGACATGCTTTCAAAGAACAGATTATGGAAAGGGAGAATGGAGGTGATGTAGAAAAAACTAACAAACACTACCTCAGTCATGTGATCAAGGTCAATACCATCATCAATCATTTTGACAGTATGTACCTTTGATACTATGTAATGAAAACAGAACTTTGTGGTCTTCTTCCCAGAACTCATATTCACAGTCTAATCATGAGAAAAACATCAGACAAACCCCAATTGAGGGACTTTCTACAAAATAATTGTCCACTACTCGTAGCCCTCAACTAAGTCAGTGGAAAGGAAACAAACAAACAAACAAAGATTGGGAAGCATAGGTCAGAAGAGAATGAGATCTGATGACTGAATGCAATTTGATATCCTGGATGGGATTCTGGAACAGAAAGATGTATCCATGGAAAAACTAGTAGAACATGAATGAAGTCAAGAGTTCAGTTAACAGTAATGTATTCATGTTGATCTCTCAGTTTTTACAAATGAATCATGGTACTGTAAGATGTTAACAGGAGAAACCCAATAAAGGTTATACCAGCACTCTTTACACTATCTGCAACTCTTCTGTAATCTAAAATTATTCCAGTTAATCTTTTTTAGTTTTGAAGAAGCCATATGCATGAGGACAGAAGGATCTAAACACAAAATATGCTCCACAACTAAAAAACATAACAATGCAAAATAGCTCCACTAGGTTCAGGCCATGAGAACACTGCCCTTGAATCTCTGACTTTGGATTCAAGCTTGGAATTTATTTACAGACTGGAGGGAGGAACAATCATCTTTCCAAAGAACTGAAAAGTTAGACCATCAACTTTCTCCTTTCTTCTCAACTATATCCCGAGATTAAGACACTACTGATTCTTTCTCCACAGCATCGCTTTCCATGGCCACTGTCAAGCGCCTACTTTAAGGGCTTCCATCCTTATTTATTTACAGGCAGCATTTTGTCTCCCTACCACCAGTCTTTTCCCACCCTATCAATTTCACAGCATTGGTATACTTCTGAAATGCAAGGCTTAAAAACCTTTGATGGTACCTACACAGCCCCAAAGTAATAAGTGATAACAGCCTTTACCTACCTCTCACTATTCTCTAACCAAAACAATGTTTCCAAAAGCCCGCAAACCAATTTGCTTTTTTGACTCTTTGCTTTTAATGTGTTCCATCCTGTATCACAGTGTGAGCTACTCAGAGAACCAACAGTAAGTCTTATTCAGATTCATTCTCCACAGACCAGCACAGAACTGTATGCATAACTGGTACTTAATATATGTGTTTTAACTTTCTTATAAAAACTAACTTTCCACATAAAATCAATTTCAAAAAATCTCCTCTTTAATAATCAGTTAATAAGCTCTGCTCAAAATTGGTCATTTGACTGCGTTTAAGTCATCTTTTAAAATTCATACCAATTCAGATGACCAGCACCAAACTGAACCAGATTCCTTAGATAAGTCCTTATCTTTGACTGCAGCAGTGAGCAACTGTGAGACCACATGGGGGGTTGGGGGTAGGGAGCCATTTAACTGGATGGTAGAACTGAAAGTACTCTTTAAAAAGTATGATCTGTATGTTGTAGACTTGTGAGGCTCTGCTATGCTCTCCCTCTAAACCAATATTTATTCTCTCCGTCATAAAGTTCACTATCCCCCAAAGTACAGGGAATAGGAAGGCACAATACAGATCTGTTTTATCTAATAATTTGGGGCAAAATCAGGAGCAAAGTTTCTATGGCCAAGCCCTCATTCTAGTCACTACTCAGATTTCATTTTACTTAAATCACATCCTATTTTTCTTGAATACTAGATGGGCAGCAACCTACACATACTTCACAGTGAGGCTGGACAAAAAAAAAACAACAGAACCAAAGGAGAAAAGAAAGGCAGAATCAGTCAACTGTTAAAACAGGAGCCCCGAGTTACCCGAAACCTGAGCTCCCGGGTCAACACCTGATTCCAAAACAACCCATATGCAGTCAATACTCATTACACGTGGATTCCGTATTTGTGTGTTTGCCTGCTTGCTACAGTTTGTTTGTAAATTCAGAATTCAATACTTAACATGGTTTTAGTCATTCAGGAACATGCAGAGTGGTGAGAAAAAAAATGTGTCATCCTACATACATCACTCCACGGAGAGGGAGCAAGGGCATGCTGTGCTGTCTCATTTCAGCTCTCCTACTGTAACCCAGTCCTTTTCAAGCTGTATTTTGTGTCATGCTTTTCAAATTTTTGTATAACACCATCTCTTGATGATTTCAATGGCCTCCAAGCATAATGGTGAAGTAGTGTTTAGTGACCCTAAGCACAAGAAAGTTGTGATGTGCCTTAGGTAGAAAATACGTGTGTTAGGTAAGCTTTGGTCAGGTATGGGTTATAGTGTTGCTGTCCAAGAGTTCAATGCTAATGAAGCAACAATATCGATTACATAAGGTCTCTTTAACAGAAACACACATAAAGCAAGGTTATATATGAATCAGTTGAAAAAGGGTTGTGAGCACAGGTTTCCAGAAAGCTAACCTTGTACTTCCCCCAGGAGATGGCTCATTATTTGCTAATTCAGTGTTCTCGGTGACTTCACAGAATATAAACACCATGAGATAAATTAATACTACACTTGATCAAACTTCTCTTAGGATTTGCAAATTCCATGGCAAAACAAAAAAAAAACATTGAAAAAAACAAAATATATACACACACAAAGTAAAAGAACTAAGATTAAGGGATAATTTTCTAGGCCCAACTTCTACCTGTGCCCAATGATTTTTTTAGAACAGGATAAATGCCACAACATATTATAAAGTTTTAAAATTATGTTCTAAGTCACATGTGTGATCACAATCTGTCTCCTATGAACTTCAGATTATTTCTGCTCTAAAACAAACAAGAAATAAACCTACCAACCCTCAACAATTCTATTTTAAGAGGTGTTTATACAAAATTGCACACACACAATACTTAATATTTGGGGGCACTCATATTACCAATACACATAGAAATGATCTGTTTAGGGAAATAAACACTGAGTATAATTTTCTAATTCTTTTTCATCATTGACATAAAATAGTCCCTTATTTTTAAAAGGAGGAGGGATGGTTGGAGGGGCAGGAGGAGGAGGAAACAGAAAATTTTAAACTAAATTTTTAACTAAATTTGCTCTCTCTCAATACAATACACAATAGAGTTCAAGGGCCAATTTTACTTCTCATTCAATGGGTAGATATTTCAGGTATGACGCAGATTTGTAAATCAAGGGCTCCAAAAAATGCTGTAGTAAGTAAATTTGTTTGATCCAAGTTTAATTTGGATCCAAAAAATAATCTAGCCAAACACTCTCTTTTCAAGAAATATAGTACAAACATTTTATAAAATGTCAACATTTGACAAAAGAGACGATAGAGAACTTGCATAAAAAAAAGTGTTAAGAATTAGATTTATTTTTGTTTCTTCTCAATCTGTTCTTGACAGCCAAACAAGAATGCAAACAATACACAGATAGGTGTACATTCTTCTACTGAGAAAATATAATATAAAATCCAGATTCACTCCTATACCCAATGCCTAAGTATGATCAAACTGAGTGGCGGTTTACAAGAAAACCATGAAAAGTAGCAGTGAAATTCCATTTTAAATGGAAAGAGTAGGCATTCAATAGGGATCACCGTATGTGTCATAGGTGCTTCCAAGTATTTGGAGGGAAACTGGAAATAAAACAGTAAAAATAATTGGAAACACTATTACATGCAACCTCTAAAATGAGTCAATTATCTAATATTTTGACTACCGGTATATTAAGGGGTCACAACACTTCCTGATTCAAAATAAAAACTCTCCTCAAAATAAATGTAAGGAACTAGCATTACAGTTCTCAATATCTATGCTTTCTTTAGCGAACCTCACCTAACCACCTACCCTAAAGATAAAGAATAAGGCACTAGAGTCAATACAATCCCTATCTTTATAGTACTATTAAATGTGATTGTAAGGATATTTTTCACTATCAAATGAGTGATTCTCTAAACTTTCCAATTCAGTAAGCAACATAATTTCTGATATACATCTTATCTAGCATCTATTCTACCTTTTCTCTCTTTAACCTAAAAGTAAAGTATGCATTTTCAATTTTTTTTAATTCATAGTAATATGGAAAAAAAAAATTTAGATTGATATTGTCAATGGTGAGTCTGTTCTAAAAAAATAACTTTAGTTTGTAATAGTTTCATCCATGTGCATGTTTTTTAGTTGTTTTGTTTTGTGCACATAAGTTTCAACTCCTTTAAAAGGTAAATACCAAGGAACATGATTGCTGGATCAGATGATAAGAGTATATCAAGCTTTGTAAGAAACCATCAAACTATCTTCCAAAGTGACAGTACCATCTTCATTCTCAACAGCAATGTGACGTTCCACATCCTTGCCAGCATCTGGGAATGTCAGTGTTCTGGATTTTGGCCATTTTAGGAAGTGTGTGGTTGTATCTCATTGCTGTTTCAATCTGCATTACCTTGATAGTATTTGATGTGAAGTATCTTTTCATATGCTTATTTGCCACCTGTATATCTTCCCTGTTGACTGATAAATCTTAAAACTTTTCTTTTTCTATACCTGCACTATCCAATGTGGTAGCCACTAGCCATATGTGGATGTAGACTGCTTGAAATGTAGCTAGTTCTAGTGAAGATATGCTGTAAGTGTAAAACGCATTGGATTTTGGAGACTTGGTATGAAACAAAGAATATAAAATATCTCAAAACCTTTTTTATAGCTTATATGTTGAAATGACAATATGTGTGATATACCGGTTAAATAAAATTACTGCACCTATGTCATTTTACATTTTTTAAACGTGGCTACTAGAATATGTAAAATTACATGTGTGGCTTGTATTATATTTCTATCAGAAAGCACTGAACAATATGCAGCATATATTTTGACAATTGTATTGGGCAAACTCTAAGTCCTCAGCAGTATTTTCTTAATAGCACTGTGATAATAATAAAATAAAAAATAAGCAAGTTTTTATTAAGCAAAACTATTAGTGGAAATTAAAAGTATTTAAAAGGTTATAGCTTTTCTTTCTGTATAAATCTTAGAACCACCAGATGTTACAATCAGTTTCCTGCAATAGCAATATTGTTACTTATAATCTGAAAAATAAATTAAACTGACAAGATAATCAAGAACTTCCTGGGACCTGGGGAGGCTACAAGTACCTAGGTAATATGTATTACAGTTCAATTTCACTAGGTTAATATGTGAAAAGAAGAAATGACTAAAGAATACCTAAAATCTTTTTTTTTTCTAATTAGTAAAATGAATTGAGGTTGTAGGAAAGAACAGGAGAAAAGAGTAATGATAATTTAAGAGTGAGCTTTAGTCAAATTATAAAATTAATTCAAGCAAGTATTTTTTAGTTCCTATACTCAACAACATGGAAAGGAACAAAGGGAGTTCAGGAGTTATACAGAAATGCAATAGGATAATATTCAAAACATCCATTACTAAAGGACTAATTAATGCAGGTTAACTGTGGTACAATGAAATACTATATATGAGCTAAAACAATCAAACCCACTACACATCAACATGAAGAAACCTCAAAAAAATATGGCTAAGAAAAAGACAAGTTACAGAATAACTTAAGAAATATGACAGTATTTAGATGAACTTTAAAATGACAAAACTATGTAAAGGAGACACACATGTAGTAAAAGAATGAAAACAGAGTACAGGACATCTACCAAATTCTCAACAGTGGTTGGTTCTAGGTGAGACACACACACACATACACTGGAAAAAACATTATGAAAAAAGGAGATTGCAAAAAGGCCAATGGGCTTCTGGCTACTTTAAAATAAGTTCTCCAAACAAACTAACTTTACACACCTAGACTTCACTGTACAATCACAGTGCTGCCCCCGCTCCACACATACGTACACATATACAACCCAATGGCATGTTCTTGCCTATTACTTGAAGGTGACATTTATAGAATCTAAAGGTCTCCATTGCAAAAGCATGATCTGTCAAAATGGAGGCATTTGTTTAGAGTCAGAGAAAACACTTTCCAAAAAGCACCCTACCCATCCAAAAAGCCAGAAACACCTACTCCATGCAACTCACTCTCCATCAAATATCAACGTGAAGGCAACCATGCAATATGTGATAAAAAAGTGCTTACCCAGAGCATTACATATATATCCCTGCAGCTTTAAAAAATTTATGAAATAATCCAAAATCTCGGTCAATTTAAACTATTGCATCATATGGTTCTTACAAATTCTTCTTCTATTAATCAACTAGTTACGGGCCCAGTGGAATATTTTCTATGAGAATACCATTAAGATAGAGAAAACAGACATTCCAAATGTATTAATATATTTTTATGTGTCTCTCACTTTTATGTGTTTCCATTTAATGGGGGAGTTCTTATATAATGTTTAAGACTCAAACAAAGAAAGAGTAAAATCTGAACCAAGGGTAGCAAAAATACATTTTTCATCAACACAATTAAAAAAGAGATGGGTATATCTTGTAGAAACAATTTCTTCATAATCCTTAAAAGTGCTCAAGGAAGATTATTCTTAATGTTTTAAAATAAGCAGGCATTTATTTTAATATGTGAACAAATAATACATCTGACCCTTCTTGATTACCTGGATCATGTCGAACACAGTGCTTACATCATACAAGTTCTAGAACCAGAGTCACTGAATCCCAGCACCAGCTCTGCTCTCACCATCTGCATCAGCCCTGACAAGTAGCTGCACTTCCAAAGCCTCTTTTGAAAAAAATGGGATAATGTGTCCTTTACATAATATAGGTGAAATCTTTTACACAGAAAGTACTCAATAAATGTTTGCTATCAGTTGTTAGTACTTAAAAGTTAGAACAGTTTTTAAAAATTAACTACGGTATTGCTTTCTATAATGTAAAACATTGAAACACAAAAAAAGGGGGGCTCTTTTTAGAGTTCTATGTTTTAAGTGATCTTTTCTATTTAGTAGCAATAAACGTACTTGGTTTGCCCTTTCATGACTAAGTGCATTTCTTATTATTTCCTATGTTTGTTTGTTTTTTTAAAATAAATCATGAAGTATTCTGGCAAATTAACCCTTCCTCCACAACAGCTGCTGTGTGAAACTGACTCATGAAACGTAGGCATAGAAATGAAATATTTGATCATCTGGTCCCATCTACTTGCCAATGTACCAGTAGAATTTTTCCATCTTAGAATTTATTTTCAAATACTGCAAATAAATTGCTTATTGGTTTTATCAGAAATCAATTTGGATTTATGATATGTGAGAAAAATGTTCCTCATTTGGTCAAAACTGTAATTCCATTAACTTCTGATTATAACAAAGGAAAATTAAAACAAGATATTACTATGATTTTTAATGTTCTGAGTGGCATTAAGGTATCTCTTTTTTACTTTCAAAGTCAATAAAACAAATCCAAATTATTTTTTTCAATTGTTCTAGGTAACATTCTTTGTTATAAAAGGATAAAGTTGATATTCCTATAATCTTAGATGTATACAACATGGGAAGACATTTGGTCATACATCCTCAGAAGGTACAGGGGAAGAATTCTTTGGCTTCCACTGTGTACACATGCCCAAATCAACACTAATACAATGAGACAGGTACTTATGTGACAGAGGTGCTAGACTTACAGGATCTTGTTTGTTGAGTCTGTTTCCAATTAACATTAAGCAATTCCTACTGATATATAGGTAAAACTCATTAAAATTACCTTCAATACTAGCCAGCAAACACATGAAAATATGTTCAACCTCACTCAGAACCAAGGAAATGTTATCTAAACACTGTGATACAATTTTTCACTTCTCAGATCGGCAAAATTGTAAGTTTAGTGAACATTCATTGCTGGCATGGATTTTTATACACTGTTGGTGGAAATTTAAATTGTTACAGCTTTCCCAATGAGCCATTTGGTACTATCTGTTAAAATGCTAAACACACACACACAGCTTTGGTAATTCACTACCAGTAATCTAATTAATGTATCTATTCACAAAAAAATAAAATTAAAAAAAACAACAATACGTATTTAAAGATATTCAGCACAGCACTATTTGTAAGAGGGCATGGAATCTTAAAACACTGTAAATGCCCATCTTCAGGAACAACTGAGGTAGATGATGATGTATCCAGGGGGATACTGTATACTCTCTGAACAGAAGGAGGCTGACTTCTGGATCATCTCACAGAAATACTTACAAGAAAAGGCAAGAACTGTGTACAGAATGACTCCACTTGCTTAAATTAATTTTTGTTTAACCTAAATATTCTGGTAAGATCATAAAACGTTTTCTACAAGTAAAAATTTATTAGAGACTTTGGGTGGTGGCATACAGGAAAGTAACTCTCTTTTACTTATACTGTTTTAGGTTAGGTTCAAGTGTTTATACTTTTTTAATGAAAAATACGTATTTCTAGAAAAAAAATTGAGATACAAAACAGATTCAACATCACGGTGTGTAAGCTATTTCATTAGACATTAAATTGGCATTGTCAACGTTAAATTTTCTCCTTCCAGGCCCCCATCTGCTCCATAAAATGCTGAACTTCTTGATTTTGTTTTCTATTTCTTTGTGTACTAGAGAATTACCACTGACCCTTTTCCTCACATCATCCCCCCATAATTAGAAGACTCTTAGATAAACACTATCTTGGTTTTTCAGTTGTCCACTTTCTCAGCCAACAGAAAATCCCAAATTCTCTGATATTTTCAACATTTAAAGCTGTCACTACACAACCCAACATTTGTCAGTTATGAAAGAAACATCCCCAAAATATATTTTTAATAGCATTATTATTAATAGTATCAATGGATTTAATATATAGCTATAAAAAAATGCTTTAAAGGAGAAATGTTTGTTATTTATCTGTTAGATATTCAGGAGGGGGGTTGTGTTTCTTAAATATAACACCTGATTAAATGCAAATCACTGTGCTGTCTGACTAAAACTAATGTAATGTTGTATGTCAACTATAACTGAAAAAATGCATCAGTCAATCAATCAAATACCTGGCAGTTCCCCAAATCTTTTTGAATATACAAGGGCTGTCCAGAAAGTACTATGTACTATGAAAAACAGAGGCATTTATGGCTGGATATTTTCCAGACAGCCCTTGTACATGTAAATATAAAAACATGTGGCTTATTCTAAATTATACTCAAACTATCTCTACTTCAAATGAGAAAAATATTTTACACTGTTAAGCACTGAAACCATTGAGGACAAGCACAATGGATTAATCTGTGAAAATACTACTGAATTAGCTTTCAAACCTTGAATCACATGCCAGCCTAGTAAAGATCACTGATCATCCATAGTAGTGCTGAAAGAAAGTCCACCCGGCACTCCATCAACTCCACCCTTCTTAAAAAGGTATTCGTCATGGTGAAATAGTCCATTGAAATTCTTGTTGCAGGGGCCTCCATTTCCCTTTCATAAAATCTCTCCGCACGCAATTCCTGTTTACTAGATTTCATTCTTCCTGTTTAATGACTCCACCCCTGGTGTGACAAAACCCAAAACCTGGAGGAATCTATTTTTATCCCAGACATTTACTTAGGTATTTTCTATTTAATAACAGGATACAAAGTTGTTTGTGACTGACCAAAAATCTGCCTGCTTTGTTCACTGTGCACTTGCTAATACTGAACCAAAGGAAATCTTTTAACAAATCCGTTTAACAAAAGGTAACTTGAGAATAATTTTGAGCTCAATCCCTCCGATAATTGTATTTCAGGATTTAAAATTACCAAAATAGCTTTTAAGGAAAAAATTTTAAATGTTGTGTATTTTGGATATAGATGACAGTACAGGAAACACTGCTCAAAATGCTTGAGAACCTTCTTTTGTTATTCTAGGCTCTAAATGCATAGGATCTTACACTGTTGTAGAATGCTTTTTTCAAAGCCCTAAGTATTACAGAATTACAGTCTGAAATGAGACTGAAGGAAGTGTATAGAAGAGGCTGCTAGGGAACCAATAATCCTTTCAATAGAAACAGTGATGGAGTCTATATTTGACACATGCACATTAAAGTTCCTTTCACTTGTTTCCATACTACCTCATCATAGTACTTCTGCACTACTGAATGAATTCTTCTTATATGAATATCACCCTCAATGGACTGTGAATTCCCCGCACCATGCCTTACTCATCTGTGTATCCCAATGCACCTAGCAACAGGCAGTGCCACACACAAAGTAGGTGTGTTCAAGAATATTTGGCATGTGACAAGAGTGCCTCCAGTGTGCAAGTGTGTGCCTCCCAGAATTTTACACTGGTAGGGCTTATGCTGCATTCACCCATTCACTGGAAATGCTACTTACCCAGATGCATCCAATTGCTGGAGACTCTTATATCATGGAAATTTTACTTCTTCTGCCTTATTTCAATTTATATTATCTGGAAATCCCCTCAGGTGGTAATTATGTTGGGTGTCCTTTCAGTGTATATGGATAACTCTATTCTAGGTCTACATGATAGAAACCCACGTCCTGTTTTATTGGTTAGAATGGCCTCAGAGATCAGTTTTATGCTACAATTAATGAAGCAGCAAACAAAGATATGGTATAAAATTATTACACTGCATTTTCTGATTCTTTCAGTCAGCCAAACTCAAAATGTAAATTCTCTTGTCTTCATCATTTAAACAATAATAAAGCTGAAGGGGATGTGAAATCCCACAACACAGAAATACTATTCCTTCAAACAAATCTTTCTACTTACTAAATATTAAGTTAATAACACCACAAGAAGGACCACTCTATGGCTCAGAGGGTTAAGTGCTCGCTTTGAGGCCCCAAGGACCAAGGATCGAATCCCGGCTCCGGCCCAGGCGGACCCACATGCTGAACTGGGGTGTGCTTCCCGAATGCAGTGAAGCCCCCAGTTCAGTTCAAAAAAAAAGGACCACTCTACTCTTGCTGGTGTACTGAAGTCCATTTATTTGAACAAAGTGAAATTTTGACAAGGTTTGGCCTACATTCTAAGGTCTGAACTTATTCTCACATCTACCCTTACCTGCCTAAATTTCAAAAGCTGAAAAGAGATAAAATTTTATTCAATATGGCAGTAAAAACTATAACCAAGCTATTTGTATCATAATCTTTGTAACTTTAGCTGGGTAAAATGGAGACACAAAAATATGAATTCTATTCTTCTCTACTTTTTATCCAAAAGAAATAAATACTCAATATCAACATTTTTAGGTGTTTTGTGTATATAGACCCATTTTGTGTGTGCATGCATGGGTGTCTTCATCTATCCCAGATCAAGAGTGGAATGCAACAGAAACCAATGTAAAATCTCTATGGAGATACCTCTTTTTCAATACCTCCCTAGGGAAAGCTTATGAATAATGTTTCAGGCCACATTATGCAGTAAAATTAAAGCATATTCATTAAGTTTCCACTAATTAGTAATTCGGTCTGTGCAAAAGTCGATTACACCATGAAAATGCTAAGTAAATTAATAATGCAATTAAGCTTCTACGTGGACACATTTACCCTACTTAAGAAAATAACGTAAGAATCCTAGCACATTATTTAAATGCTAATTAAAAATGAACAATTTCTTAATTCACTAGATCAACTCCAACAGGATAAAGAAACATTTTTAAATATTGTTACTCTTTGAACTGATATGTAATGAGTTGTATTTAAATATTCTACAATGTAAACATTTTAGAAATTTAAACTATCCTTCCCAATAACCTTAAATCATTGTATTATTGTTGCGTTTTTCACAAACTCATTCTCATGTCCTAGAATAACTCCTCAGGTATAAATAAATACCTAAAAAGATGTGTTCTTTCTTTTATTCACACTGATGAAATTCAAAATAACCCCAGTACTTAGAGATGATACCAGGGTAAGTATTAATATGGTGAAGCACTAACGTTCATTGTGATATTTGAAGATGGAGCCATTAGGAACTAATTAGGATTAGATGAGGTCACGGGTAAGTGACCTTATAATGAGGGAGAGATACCAGAGCTCTCTCCCTCCCTCTGCGTTCATGAAAGTCCATGGGAGAACACAGCAAGAAGGCAGCCTTAGGCAAACCAGGAAGACAGCCCTCACCAGAACCAAATCAATTAGAACCTTGATCTTGAACTTCTAGACTCCAGAACTGGGAGAAAATAAATTCCTGTTGTTTAAGCCAGCAGTGTCCAACCTTTTTGGCTTCCCTGGACCACACTGGAAGAATTGTCTTGGACCACACATAAAATACACTAACACTAATAACAGCTGATGAGCTAAAAAAAAAAAAAATTGCAAAAAGTCTCATAATGTTTTAAGGTTTTGTGCTGGGCCTCATTCAAAGCAGTCCCCGGCCGCAGACTGGACATGCCTGGTGTAAGCCATTGAGTCTGTGATCTTGTTGTGGCAGTCCAAGCAGATTAACACAGTAAATTTCCTAACCCAGTAAAATTAAGCCAAAGTCAGTTCCAAAAGCACACCAAATAATATACTCAAATCGAATACTAGGAGTGCTGAACAGAGCCAAAACACAAAGTTATTACCAACACCCTCACTTATTCTGATTAAAAATAACGTATAATGCACATAAATTTAACTAGTTTTACCATCTAAGCATTAGAAATCAACGGCCATTAAGGACAAGAAGCCTAGGACCAAGGATAGCAGTTCTGATGATGGTCAGGAATAGAGGTTATAAGGGGACAGTGTGAATCACTCCAGCTCAGCAGCACACTCTACCTTTTTTTTTAAAAAGATTTATTTTTATTGTTTTTGACAGAGAGAGAGAGAGATACAGAGAGAGAGACAGAGAGAAGGGAGAGGGCCCAGAACAGTCTCCATAGTTGCACATCATCTGTTTTTCCATAATTTATTCCACAGGTGGGCGGGGCTGCACAGAGCAGGAACTGGGCCGGGGTCTCACCCTGGTGAGAACTGAACTGGGGGCACTCCCCAGTTCAGCATATGGGTCCACACGGGCAGGGGCCTGGATTCGATCCTCGGTCCCCAGGGCTGCAAAGTGAGCACTTAACCCTCTGAGCCATCCCGGCTTCCCCTCGCTCTACTTTTTAATGTCTACATAGTTCCCAAAATTACTGCTGAAGAACAGTGACCAAACTTCCTCATTACTATTTCATAAAATTATATATTAAAATTCATTGGAAAGAAAATATACATGTTAAATAACAGAAACTACCGTATTAGAGCAAAATATGTCATTATAGAATACATTATTGAGATTTCCACTTCAAGTCTATTCAATAAATATTTATTAAACATCTCCCAGATGTCAAGCACTGTACTGGGCATTCCTGTCACTAAGATAATGATTCCTAATAATAAAAAGATGTCAGGTGTGGGGATGCTGGTTGAGCCCTTGCCTTGCCATCGAGAGGTCCAGGGTTCAATTTCCAGCCTGGCCCATGCAAAACCCCACATGCTGAACTGAGGCACAACTGGTAACCCCTGAGATGTCTCAGCAGTTGAAGGTTCTCGTCTCCCTTGCAGGAGACTCCGGTTCACTTCCACCCCCACCCCACCCTCTGGCACAGCCCCACACCCACCTGTGTGAAATGAAACCATGTCACAACTAATGATGTACAACTATGGAGACTGCCCTGGGCCCTCCTCCCTTCTCTATCTCTTACATTCTCTCAAAAAATAAATCTTAAAAATAAAAGAGATGTTGGGTGAAAATTAAAAATCATCATAGCCTTAAATCTCTAACCCAGTGAATTTCACACTTCTTACTTGATGACAACTCTTTGGATGACAAAAAGGCATCCCAAACTTATTTGTTCCTGATCACTCTCACCACATGCACCACCATCCCATCCCCCTTTAATGGAATGTGATGTTCCTGAAGCCCTCTTCTCCAGTATCATCCCCATCCTTCCAGAAACCTTGAAGTCATGCTTGAGTACCCTTCTCTCATACCCACATCATATATATATTTGTCCCACTTTTATAATATATCTAACATGTGACCACTTTTCCCTTTGACCACCTGCTATTACAATGAGTTGATTTTGCATTAGCCCCCTCTCCCCCATAGGCTCCGTTTCTACCCTCTTCCCTCTACTGACTATACTCAACATAGCACTCAACATACCACACCTCTACTCAGATCCCTCCAATGGTTCCCCAACACACACAGAATAAACGCCAAAGTCCCTACCTATCAGGCCTCCCACACTGATCCTCTCGTGTCAACACTTTCCATCTGCCACTACCTACCTGCTTCAACCCTAAAGCTTCCTTTTCGGGCCATGCCAAGACAAGATCCACTAGAAAACCTGTGATGTTTTTTTTGTTCACCACAAAGCGGGCTCCGTTGCTTCATCCAGTCTTTCAAATACCACTTCATCATCAGTGAAGCCTTCCAAATGTGGCCTTACTCAACTTAATACTTTTCTGTGATATTCATCAACATCACACATGCTATATGTGTGTGCCTCCCCTCATAGAACATAAGCTCCAGGTACTGTCCAAGGGCTTTGCTGTTTGTATAATAGCTGTATTCTCAATGCCTACAAGGGTGAGTGCCACACATGAGTTTTGTAAACATTTGTTGAATTAATTTCAATTATAGGAACTCAAGAGTAGTGAATGTATACTGATATCAGCGCTAAGGTACAAATATTTTTGCAGTGAGGTTCACTATAAAGGAAAAAAAGGGGGGTGGGGGTGTTCCCAGGATGGCTCAGCAGGTTGAGCAGTTATCTTGCAGCCCCGGGGTCCCAGGATTGAATCCCGACCCTGGGTCCATGCAGACCCATATGCTGAGCTAGGGTGTGCCCCTAGTTCAGTTGTCACTCGGGTGAGCTTCCCATGTGGGAGACTCCTGGCCGGTTCCTGCCCTGAGCAGCCCCGTACCCACCTGTGGAATGAAATTAGGTAGAAAACTAAGGATGTGCAACTATGGAGACTGCTCTGGGCCCTCCCCCTTGACTCTGTCTTTCTCTCTCTGTCAAAAACAATAAAAATACTAAATCTTTAAAAAATAAAATAAAACAAAAACAAACAACCATCAGCTCGGCAAAAGGTACCGAGCCCAGCCCTCCTGACCCTTAAAGGCTTTCCATACAGTCACATCTTCATGTTTGCAATGGGCTTCACCCTATGTTTGTCAAAAAAAATTACATCACATAGGGAATATTTCAAAAATAACAAAATATTTTTCTGAGGCCATACTGACAAAATTATAGTGGAATCTGAGACAAAACATAATTTTTTCATAATTTTTAGAACCCATCCACTTGTTACATAAGTGGGGAAACTACACACCTCTAATGTTATGTAAATTAAATCAGCACTAAAAATATACATGCTTGCATTTAGCCAAGACATTAGAATTAGTTAGTAATCATTCTGCCACAAATGGAAATTTTGATGGAAATTCTGTGTGGGACTTTGCAAATGACAAAGTGGCATTCAATGTGCTGAGGGATTTGTATCCAGAATATAAAGAGCTCTCGCTACTCAAGAAAAAAAAACACCAAATTTTTCAAAATGCTAAATGCATTGTGGTGGATCCTGAGCTGTATTTGTGGAAAAACTGGTAACATAAAAATAAAGTCTCTAGTTTAGTAATAGTATTGTTCCAAAATTAATTTCTTAGTTTTGACAAACACATCACAGTTCTATAAGTGATAGGTACACACACACACACACAATGAAAACTACACACTATATGACTTTATATATATGACATTCTGAATATGGCAAAACAATAGGAACAGTAGTAGTATCAATGGTAACCAGAGGCAGGGCTAATAGGAGGGGAATGAGTACAAACAGGGACAAAGAAACTTTTCAGTAATGAAAATAAACATTTTCGATTGTAGTGGTGGTTACATGGCCATATATAATGCTCAAACTCGTAGAATTTTATACTTAAAAAGGTTAACTCTTACTATACAAAAATTACATGGCTTTTGAGTAAGCTGCATCCATTTTAGCTGCTATTCCACTTATTTTCCTATAATTCCTGATACAGTGTTGGTAGTTGTGTAAAGTACTACTACAGTAATTATCAAATTTAGAAATTCAAGCAGCCTTTGGCCCAAAAGAAATTTGCCAGATCATATACATAAGAGATATTCATTGTAGCACCATGAAAACTCTGTAATGGTTACACACACACACATACACACACACGCACACACACCCATAGGGAGCTCCTCATGTTATATTCTAGAAAGATCTTGAAATTATAATCTATGTTAACTAAATAAGCAAGGAGAGGTATGTAGATATAATTTTGAGGGTGGGGGGATATTTTCTATGGGTCTATGCACGAATTTAAAAAAAAATCTTTGGAAGAATAAACAAGCAACTAAAAGTACCCACTATCATTAGGGGATTGGGAATTAGGCAGATGTGGAACAGAATTTGAGGAAGACTCTGCACTGTACACTTTTTATACTTTTTGATATGTGAACTATGGAGAAAAAAAAATACCCTAAGAAAATAATATTTTAAACACTTATTTTAAAAATATATGGTTTAAGTACAAAGTATGAACATTTTTGGAACACTAAAAATAGTCTAGAGACAGAAAACATTATCATGTACACTTACAACGCAAGTTAACTTTCAATTACCAGAAGAAAATGAGCCATTCACGTGGAGACTATGTACTTAACCTTTCTTTCCAACCCCAGTACCCCACAGAAATAGCAGAAAATAAGGAGTATAAGAAATAGAAAACAAAGAATGTTTTGGAAGGAAAAGATATAATTTTTTAAAAGGAAGCGTAAATGAGAAAAACTCAAATTTAAAAAGTCAGTAACTTGCTACACCTTTAAAAACCCTTTCTCTCTCTGTCCTACAGTGCTGTGCTCTTCTATCTCTAAAGTAAGGATACTATTTTCTATTACCTCATAAGGGCCAAAGAGAAACTAAAAGGACTAATTGCCACAGACACAAAGTGGTATATGTCCTCTGCGAATGAACAATTCAAAGACATCGTTGAAACACAGACATACACTCAGCACAACCAGAGCATCTGGATGAACTATTTTAGGATTTCGGCACTAGAGACATCTTAGGATATTCCAAAATCTAGCAATCTACCTTTTATTTTGTAGTTGTTACTGTGAAGTACAACCATGGTTGTACTAGATAATTCAGATAACTTAAATAGTACCTCTGTACAAGATACAGGTTATTAGCATATTTGAATAAATGTTTCTGAATTCTGGCCAAATCTAGTCCAAATAGCCCTTTCTGAATAGCATGGACAAACAACAACGTTCACTTAAAGCTAAAAAGACAGCTTCATGTCAACAGTTACAAAAGCAGAAGTGCCAGGAATGTTTTACCCTCCAACCTGCTAGTTTCAAAGACTATAATCTGATCCCTGGTAGCAATCTCCCAAAACGTTCCCCTGGCTTTTTCAGTCAGAACAAACCAGCAGATGCCTGGTTTTGCTACTACTAAGAAAAAATGGTTACTCTCCCAAATACAGAACAACTTGTAAAGCATGAAGCTAAAGCTAGCCCATTCCAAAATCCAAACTCTAACTGAATTTATCCATTATGTTTTTCTTCAACTGGCAAAAATCCCTAATAGTGTAGCAGAGCATTAAAACGAAAAAATACAAGAACAAAACAAAACTAAGAACCCAAACCAATAGCAACTAATATGAAGATAACCAGAGAACACAAATTTACATCCTTAACAGAGTACCTGGTAACAGAATTATCAATCAATAAATATTAGATGCTATTAAAACCATCACGTGAAATTCTATTATTTTCAGATAAACCTGGAAATTAAGACAGGCTATTATAAGTTATACTTAAAATATCAGCTAACATTTATTGAGAGTTGATCTATTTGCTAAACACCTGGATCTAATTTAAAAGCAGAGCTTCCACCCCACTGTACTAACTCCAACTGTTTTAATTTTTTTAAATAAAATTAGACTTTAGACTTGAAGCTTATCTCTAAAATATAAGTAACCCAGTGAGACATTTTGAAAAAAGAAAAACATCCTACACAAGTCAAAATTTCATTTTGTAAAAGTCTCTAATACCAACAATCCAGACATATATACCAAATCTTCATGTAGAGAGAGTACAACAGAGAGGGAAAAAAATGTATGAACTTTAAATCAAGACAGTTATGTGTCCTTAAGCAAATTACTTAACCTCTTTGTATCAACATTTCTTTACTTGTAAATTGAGGACAGAACCCCCTGGTTAATTGGGTTGATGGAAACACTAAAAAAATATGAGAAAACACCTGGTTCACTTTCTGGCATATGACAGACACAATAAGCATCAATGGTTTTTCCCATATTTTTCTTCAGGTGTTCTCTCTGAGTTATCTTGTCCCTAAATATAAAATGAACAACAACCAACACAATGCAAAGTATAATGTTATTACACTGGCAGACAACCTAAAACAGCTAACTTGGCATTTTCAAAAGACTGCATTATAAAAGTAACTCTCATTTAAGGATAACTAAAGGCACAATAATACAATTCCTTTAATGCTGCACCTTTCAATGAGGGACATTATAAAATTCAAATTCCTCTTCAAATTCTTCAAAAACAGTCATGAGAGGTCTATTCCACATTCTTATTCCTATAAACACTCTTAAAGTTTCTGGCTATATGTCCAGGTTCACGGCGCATTCAAATTCAAACACAGAATAATGACAGACTTCAATAATCATAAAAGAAAACTGTATCCATCCATCCATCCATAAGCATATAATCACAAAATTTTTATTCTAAAAATACAAATTCCAATAAACACACTCAGAATAGAACATATATACATGCAATACATACAGAAAGACTTTATCACACATGAGCACTTTTGAAAGTGAAGAATTTGGGGTATAGCTTTCTCACCTGAAGTGATCAAAACTCTTTGAGATACACTGGTGTACATGAGTTTGTACACAATGGTTCTTTGAAGTCTGAAAATGCTTTAACAAAGAAAAGTTCTTTACAAAACTCAGCATGAAGCTCATGCTTCTGAAATTTTGATACAGGTATTACCCTGGACAACCAACCAAAGAAATCATTTAAAAACATGGTCTTACTGCCTTACACACACCAGAAAGAGACAAACGTCCATAAGTGCTACTAGCCAAATAATAAAAGCATCTTAGTCTATTATCTCAACAAATGACTTACAGTTTCTACTGGCACTAATCCTTTAGATGTGTCAATGACAGTATATGCCTTACATTAGCATGGAGTTTTACACTTGCAAAGTACTGTCTCATACATTGTACTCATTTAAGCCTTACAACCACTCTGAAAAACAGGTGAAGCAGACAGTGTGCCCTATTTTACAGACCAGAAACGTAAGGCCCAATGAAAACTGCCGAGATCACACCAAGAGACAATGAGGGATATAACCCCAGACGCTTCTCCTCCAGGCACTCCTGTTCATTGGACCTTATAAGACATTGAACATACATTTTAAAACACTCTTGATCTAACTTAAGAAAGGTTACAAGGTAGATGTACAAAACAAAAAGTTCAGAATCCAGTGAAAGCAAATACATACATACCCAAATAGAATCCAAGGCAACAAAGTGAAGTCTAGGGCTTAGGAATGTATAATGTCATTCCTAGAATTCAAGTTTTTACTTTTGACTTGCTTCTGTGAATGACACAAGTCATGATGACTAAGTAAAATTTGAATCACTATCGCCTAAGTGGGCAATTCTAAGAATCAGTTTTGGCGCAGTCTTAAAATAATCACAAGCCAAAATTATGTTACATTCAAATAATAATTTGTTTTAAATGAGTTAAAATTTAAAATTGTACCAGACTCAGTTGCACCCCATGAGTACTGCTTACTGAATTACTAAGAGAGTGTCTGACACATACTTCATCCATTAAAACATTTAGGGAAAGCTAGCTAAGTTATTATAAAACACCACAGAAACACAAATGTCGGTAACTTTCACCTTCAAGGACTTTGGTAGTCTTAAATCGGAGGTAAGACGTGTAAACCTCATAATTATAAAATAGTTACCAAAGGATCAATGCCTTGAAGAACTGTGCAAGCGAAACACAGTAAAAGTCGCATAAAGAAAAATTCAACCTCCAGCCCAAGTGACCAGAAGAAACTTCATGAAAGAGGAAACATTTAAGTTAGTCCTTAAAAAGTGACCTGGATAGGTGTGAGAGAGATCAACATTACGTAAATGACTGTACTAGCACGGGTATATGGGAGGAAGTCAAAAGCTTCTGCTTGTGGGGCACTAAGACCTGATAATGATAGCAGTTAGAGTAGGAAGAACTAAAAAGAAAAATGAATTAATGTTTTTATTCCTGAACTCCAAGGTTAATGTTCTAAAAAATCAATTCAAACACAGGAGCAGTTTACCAGGAAGATAATGTAAGATTATTTTTCTTTTTGGTTACCAGTATCATTCTTGACTATCCATAAGAATAGGTTCTACTTGACAATGAGAAATGAGGCCTTAGGTTCTTTTTTCCTCTAAAATACCTTTTTAAATAAATAGGTTCACAACAGCATTTCTCTTCTTGTATCTGTGATCTTATAATAAACTGAGAAAAGTAAATATGAAGGGAAATGGAAATTAGGGAAGGATAAGCATGGATTCCTGTAAACATTTTAATGTAGCCATTTTCATGACTATCAGCAGAGTACAGTGTTTATCCAATACATTAAGAAGAAAATTCTAACAAATTCTTAAAATCTTCTGAAAAATACGATAAAGGGGGATTAAGCATTTTTTTAAGCCTTGGACAAGAGGTAATGTAAATGACAATTTATAATAAACATCATTTAAACTATTCCATATCGTTAAAAAACTGTAAGATACAAAAGGCTATGTTTTAAATTATGAGTTAAGATCATTCTTTTTCTTCCTATAAAAAAGATATTTCACCCAGTTTAATAAGATTGCTTTCCAGCACCTTCAAAGATTTTCAAAGATTTATATTCTCAATCAATTTGAAAGCAAATACTGTTTTCCTAAAAATACAATCAATTTTCAGTATCTACTCCTTTACTAAAAAAAATAATAATAATTACAATACAAAATGCACAAAATACTGTGTAATAATAAGCTTGAAGTTTTAAATTTGTTTTTGACCATTTCCAGGAGAGTACATTGATTATTAACTGTTTTCATAAATAACTGATGTGATATTTGAAAGTATAGAAATTGATTATCTGCTAAAGATAAGTAGCTGAGGGAGAACACTAGGAAATTTTCTATTTAAGAATGAGGAATTCTGATACTATATACATAATAAGGCTTTCCTTAGCATTTTCTACAAAGTTTCACTTAACCCTGGCAAGATACTGTTGCAAATTTGGAGTGGTTAGTGTCTCCTAAACCTTTATGAGGACAAATGCTCTCATTTAAGCTATTTCACTTCTAACCCCAAAACTCCCATCAGGATAGTCTCTTTTTCTTTACACACATTGATATAATTAATTACCACAGATGTACAATTTCTAATATGCTAACTAATTATTTAATAGTTATTTCTGTGGTTGTCAACAAGTAACAGCTACTGAAGGCAACTCCACAGCACACTATAAAGAGAAAAGATAAACTCAGGCAAGTTTCTGTTTGGATGGCAGCTAAAGGTAAATACCCTAATGAAAAGTAAACAGTTTTATCTCTGAATCCAATTTCAATGTATGCCTATAATCTTTTTAAATAAGATAAAAAATAGCAGTAAAATAATTCTTGATCACAAACTAAATGGAACCTATGGTACGTTTTAGTACAAGGCTGATTAATTGAACAGAGCACCCAGCAATGTGCCAGGTATTGGGTCTAGTATCTCTGGTGGGCTTACAAACTTATAGTTTTTTTTTTGTTTTTTAATAATGAAAGTCTAATTCAGGAAGAAAAATTAAAACTTCTCATCTAACTCTATTTTTCTTGAAAAACCGGAAAAAGACCAGTTTCAAAAAAAAGTCAGACTAGAAAAAGGTCCTTCCTAGGATCAAAAATATATGACACAGGAAAAACACATTATGTACATTAACTCATAACAGAACTTGACAGTCTCCCCACACTCTTCCAAAGGTATTTGCATTTTTTACAGAAATGAGAATCCAAGGAAAGGACAAAGTTTTTCAGTAAAGAACCAGATAGTAAATGTTTTAGGCCAAGGGTGTCCAACCTTTTATTTCCCTGGGACACATTAGAATTGTCTTGGGCCACACATAAAATACTAACACTAACGATGGGCTTAAAAAAAAAAAAAAAAAAAAAAAATCAAGGAAGAAAATTCATAATGTTTTAAGAAAGTTTACAAATTTGGTACTTATTTCCTCTTCCCATTAATCCAGTCCAAACTAGATAAGAAATTTTCAACATTTTTTTTTAGTGGTGACTCTCCTTTTTCTAAAGTGTGGAGGGCAGACTAGATTTCCAGCCCTCTCCAAAGGTCCCTGAGAAGCTTCTGGGGCCAACTACAGGTCTGTGAGACAATGAAAACCACTGGCCAGCTGATCTCAAAGGTTCTTCTCAATAACAAGAATCGATATTGCTGTATCTGTTTTCCTCTGTCACTTCAGACATCATCATCAGGTAAGGAAAGCATTCTATGGATTCAGGCCTTTCAGATACTCCTTTCAGAAATCACACTAACTCCTCCCTTCCATGAAGAGCCAAAATAAAACAGAAGACAATGACGGGAAAGTTAAATGCTACTTTACATATGGAATTAATTAAGATGTATCTTACTAAAAATCTGTTTAAAATTTTGCCTCAAATAAGTGTTAGGACAGCTTACTGTTTTCTAAAGTTCTGTATATAATCAGTAAGTTCCCCAAGATTTCAATAGAACATATTTAATCTATTTCTGACATCACCCCTTAATATGTTTGCATGTAAATCATTTTACAATTAAAAAACAGTCATATCTATTAAAGTGGGTCAAGACTAGGACCTCTACTTAGTAACAGTTCATATGCAAATTAGTTCTAGAGTCATAGAATTGAATTAAATTTTATAATTTAGTTTAATTTAAATGACCTTTCCTGAAGATAGTCCAAAAATCTCAAAGTTATAAAAATCTGCAAATAAAAGTGTCACAGGAGCTCATAAGAATTTGCGCACTCTGTTAAATGCCTGTGAAAATAACATATAAATGACAGTTCAAAATATAAGCACCAAAGAGATTAAACTTACAGGGAGACAACTGCTGATATGCAATAAAAATAACTTTGTACCATAAAGTTTCATGTTTTTATAAAGGAGGCCTTAATGTGTTACAGAAACTGAACCAAAAATTGCTTTTTTTCGGCTTTTATTCAACTTGCTTAAAGAAGGATATAATTACTTTATGCCCTGTATCTCAAACTCACAGGAAAAAAGATCAAGTCATGATGGGGTTAAAAGGTCTATGTACCTTTGGAGTCCCAGGGGGTCTGAGGAGACAAGCATGTCTAGTAACAAACAGGAAATTGCGTTACTTGTGTCATACGAGTTGCCTTCAAATGTTGTACGGGGAGTGGCAGTCTGAAGAACACACATCATCATGCACAGCGTTCAGGTTTAAACACTTGCAACGGTGAGAAGACATCAATACTAGCTCAGTGTTAGTGAAGTAAAAATGTCCTGTTCCATTAACTCATAAACATTTTTAGCTTCAATTCTGTGCTAAGAGGTATCCTAACTTTGGGTCTTAACTTATACTCCAAAACTCAGGCATATATTATACCCGCTCCAACTAAAACAAATAACTTATGAAAACATAGAACTTTTTTTAAAATGCCAAATATCCCTGTTTCTAGCCAACAGCTCCTGATAGCAAATTGTTTAACTGACCCCACTTTACATTAAGAGAAGTTTGTATATATAAATCTTGAATGTTATCATAAAAAGCCCATAACTAAAGACAATTGCTCTAAAGCAGGACACAGTACATACTTAAAGTTTTAGTATCAAAGCTAGTCTTGTATAACATTCAATATGAAACCATTTTTCTTAAAGATACAAGTTTAAATATAAGTATGAATTCAACAAATTACAGAAAACACTATTTAAATAGCTATCTTTTATCAATGTTTTATATACAACTGTATACTTATTTATAAAAAGTAATGATTCAGCTTTGAGGAGGAATGACAAAATGAACTTGAAAGTCTCAGAAAAATGACTAAGTATTACTACAAGTAGAAATATGAGAACACACAAATGGAACACACTAAAATATAGTAGTAAGATTTTCTCATCAATGTCACTATTTTTAAAAATTGTAAATTTGAAGCAAAAGTAATTAATTTAGAAAACACAAG